>JABSNV010000364.1:0-103293 GCA_024085815.1 Flaveria linearis | reverse complement strand
AATTGTGGAATTGAGTTACAAATCACCTAATTCCTGCATCTAACTCATAAGGTGAGTCTTAAATTGGATTTTTCTTGCTAAGTAGTTAGTTCATGATTGGGGGTTGAGGAGAAATTCATCTATGATCAAATTAATAGGTTTGAATTTAGAATAGTATGTATAGGGGTTCTATGTATCATGTATGCCAATTTTGAAACTTGATGGTTTATAGCAAAGTAGTTGTATGAAATGTGTGGGGTTATAAATCATGCCCATAAGGTGTTTGATGAAATGCCTCCAAGAAGTTCGAAATATGAAAGGAGCAAAGTGAAATGGAATGACCGGTGGTCAATATAAAGTTAATTATGCTTAAACTAGTCATAAATGGTCATATGGATTGGTTTATACCATATGTATGTATGTGCTAAATTAGTCCTAAACATATGTTTAGGTGAAGGGAGTATTAGCAAAGCGGTGAGCAAAGACAAAGGTTGAGTTGAAGCTTGCTTAAGGTAAGGACATTAACCTTATAACCATATATAGTCTTATCTTTATGATTTTATTATGTGTACTCTTGAGTAAAGGTGAGTTGTGAATAAAGACCATAAGTAATGGTATAGTAATAGTAAGTATACATGCTCGAGTGCATGAATTTAGTTGAAGCTTCATGCGCGTGTGCATGAAATAAATATACCGGTATAGTTCACAGGTGTGTGAACCAAACCTGGAGGGGTTATAAATATATTTAGTTACGGTGGTAACATTTAAATCACTAGTGAGTGATAAACTATATTTTGGCTACTGTGTGTAAGCCTAATTCACCAGTGGGTGATAAACGTGTGGTTTGGCGACTGTGTGTATGTCAAACATAAAGATGTATAGCGAAGTGTATAGGTGTGTGATCTGAATCTATTATGCTAGTCCAAGTTAGTGAATGACTAGCTTGAAAGTGGAATAATGACCCATTTCTATTTAAATACGAAAGTGTGATTATAGAATGGGTGATAATGTGATAGTTGCAAGTAGTCGAAGCTAAGAGAGTTAAAGCTTCTAAATTGAGCAAATAGAGATGTGAAATGGACCCGGAATCATTGAAAAGTCGAAACAAACGAAACGGGTCAAATGTTGAGAAGAACAAAATAACTGGGTCTACCGTAAATTACGGTAGACACCGTAATTTACGGTAGCCTGGAAAATTAATACGGCAGAAAATCACTGCCTTACGGTGGGTTTGAGATCTCTGGGTACCGTAATTTACGGTACCCACCGTAAATTACGGTGGGTTTAACTTGTCACTTGTGTTTTCGATTGATATTTTAAGCCCCAAAACACCTCCTAATAACCTGTAAAGTAAGTATAAGAGTCCTTACTTAGTTCTAATGGACTAATGCGATAAAAGTTGTTGTTTTGTAGGAATGTTCCAAGAAGGCAAAGGTGATCGATGAAGATGCTTGTGGATCGAACAATGGGTTGTTAACTAGTTCTTTTAAACAAACTTACGTTATGTAAATTACCTAAATGTAAATTGAGGTGTGTAAAACGTAATAGTGTGTTGACGTAGTCATGGGTATGTGTAATAGAGTTTTAAAAATAGAGATTTTAACTGGGACCTAAGCTAAGAATCTTTTACACCTCAAACAGGTTTTATAAAATATGATAATAAGGTGGTGTGTTACAACCCACAAGTATAATGAGCATTGGAAGGAAATCATACTGCCTTGTGATTGTTGATGATTTTACAAGATTTACATGGTATTCTTTTTAAGAAGTAAAGATGAAACTGCTGAAACGTTAAAATCTTTTATTCTTAAAATAGAAAATCAAATTGATCACAAGGTTAAGATTATTAGAAGTGATCAAGGGACTGAGTTTAAGAACTTTGTTCTTGACTCATTCTGTGACTCAAAAGGGATTGCCAGACAATATAGTGCTCCCAGAACTCCTCAACAAAACGGTGTTGCTGAGAGGAGGAATAGGACACTTATTGAGGCTGCTCGGACCATGTTAGCTGATTCAAAGCTACCTCTAACATTCTGGGCAGAGGCAGTTAGCACTGCATGCTATGTGTAGAACAGGGCTCTTGTAGTTAAGCCCCGTGGAAAAACCCATTATGAGTTATGGAACAAGAGGTCACCGTTCATTGGCTTTCTAGGGTCCTTTGGCTGCAGGTGTATCATACTTAACACAAAGGCCAACTTAGCAAAGTTTGCTGACAAGTCGGATGATGCTATCTTTGTTGGATACTCTTCTAGCTCCAAAGCTTATAGAGTATACAACATCAAGAATCAACAATTTGAGGAGTCATCCAATATAGTTGTTAATGAGCACACTCCTTGTGTTAAGGGGAATGGACCTGATTATATCTTTGATTTAGAATTGTTTCCAAACTATTCTAAACAATCTTGTGAGAATGTTTCAGCTGGAACAGGTGCTCAAGGTGATGCTGATGCTGATGCCACTACTAGAAAACTGTTAATAGATGACGCGCAAAAGATGACGCGCGAAAAAAGATGACGCGCATTTACGCGTATCATAAAATATTTGTCATATTTTAAAATATTCTTAGAAAGGATGACATGCATTTTTGCGTGTCATCTTCGTTTGTCATTGTTTAAATTTTTTTATAAACTATTACCCGCCTAATATCTCCCCCCTACTCCCCCTTTCGACTCCAAATCGATCCCCTCCTCTTATTTCCGACCCCAAATCCTCAAACCCCTTTCTTCCCCAAATCCCCAATACCCACCCCCCTTTCGACGCTCGGCCATCTTCCCCCCCCCCCCATCTTCACGGTTGTCGCTCGTACAGCCCAAACAGCCCCAGTCGCTCGGCCATCTTCACCATCTTCACCACCACAGGCCATCTTCACCAGTCGCTCGTACAGCCCCAGTCACTTGTTCTTCACCATCTTCTCTCCTACCGTGGATATTTCGTCGACCCGGTTCATCTTGTTGATGGAAAAACCCTAAAGCCGCCAGATTGTTCACCATTACCATTTGGATCTACAACTACGCTTCAATATTGGAGCTTGGATTTCACCACCGCTTCTATTTCAAATGGTTTCTTCATCTTTCAAACGACAAACCAAGGACGATTGAACAATATACCCTGGTTTGATTTACGTTTTCTGATTTTGAACTTTTGTGGTTGTTCGAACTACAATTTTCTATTATCCATTTTATTCTATTCTAACTAAAACCCTAAACAGCCCGTCCATTTGCCTTCAAGAATCACACCGTAAGCTTTCTTAATGTATGTCCATTATGTGTTGATTCCTGATTTATTATTGTTCTTTCATTGATTTTGATTGTGGAATGTGTGATCGGTGTGATTTCTTGATTGGATTTTGGATGAATTAGGTTTTGTTTCAGTTTGCTAGTTCATTGAGATATTGAAGAAGTTATGCGCCTATGATTGCTGGTGGAAATGGTGGAGATTAAAGTGGATTAGTGTGTTCGTGTTATGTGTTTGTTGCTCATGATGGAGGATAGAGGAGGTGGTGGTGGATCGTTTGTTGCTGTTAGGAGGACTTCACATGGTCTTGACAGAAACAATGCTTTTAATACGACTTCTGGTATATCATTTCATCATTTGAATTCATTCTAGTTTTGGAATTATGTTAGTATGTTAATCTGCAATGGGTGTTAATTTGCCAAAATCTGGATCTGCTTCAATCAGATCAACTATTTGAGCTTCCCAGACCTCTTCCAAATTCTCCAAGAGCTGAAAGGCAACAAGCTTCAACCATTCACAGATCTGATAGTGTAACTATCTTCAGGAATAGTGAAGCTTCAATAAGTGAATCACTTGATCAACCTCAAAGTTCTTCAGGTGATCTATTACAACACCAGGTTAAAGAAAACAGTATTCTGAAGGAACAGGCAACTGTTAATACTACTTTACAACCAACCATTGATGATGTTTCACAATCATTCAATCAGTCCTCATTGAATGACTTTGAAACAGCAGCTGGACAGAGTGATCCAGTTCCTGATCAGAATATGTCCAACCTAGACTTATCTCTGTAACTGAAAGTGATTCCTCGCCTTAGGATTCACAACACTCATCCAACTGAGAACATCATAGGGAATGTCTCTGAGGGTGTGAGAACAAGAGGGCAAACTCATCATGGGAATGTCTGCTTGTACTCATGCTTCTTGTTTCAGATGGAACCCAAGAAGGTGGAAGATGCCTTAAAGGATAGTAGTTGGGTTGAATCGATGTAGGAGGAGCTGCTTCAATTCACAAGACAAAAGGTCTGGAATCTATGCCCACTACCATCTGGTCAAGTACCCATAGGCACTAAATGGGTGTTCAGAAACAAGAAAGATGATAGAGGCTTGATTATCAAGAACAAGGCAAGACTAGTAGTTTAAGGGTACACCCAGGAGGAAGGAATCGATTATACTGATGTCTTTGCACCTGTTGCAAGACTTGAGGCAGTTAGGATCTTCCTTGCTTATGCTGCATCCAAGAACTTCACAGTCTACCAACTTGATGTCAAGTGTGCATTTCTATATGGGGATATAGATAGGGAAATCTATGTATGTCAACCTCCAGGATTTGAAGACCCACAGCACCCCAACTATGTGTGCAAACTGGATAAAGCTCTATATGGGCTGCACCAAGCACCTAGGCTGTGGTATGAGACCTTGTCTCAGTTTCTCCTGAAGAATGGATACACTAGAGGTACCATTTGTAACATCTCGTATTTTCGTTAAATAAAAAGTTAACTTGGTAAGGACTATTTATGCCTTTTTAAGAAATTTGTGGGTTGTTATGTTTATCTATTAGTTTGTCACTTAATTTTTAGTATAAAATCTTAACAATATATCTATTAAATTACAATAGCACTAATAATTATGTCATTAATACTAATGATAATAATGTAATAATAATAATAATAATAATAATAATATTAGCAAAATAGATTATGATAATAATAATAATAACAATAATAATAATAGTAATTATTATTATTATTATAAAAGCTTAGAAATTAATAAATTAGTTAAAATCTAAACTTAAATTAAGTTCAGGGGGTATTTATGTAATGTTTTTAAACTTAAATTTAAAGTTTATAACATAAAATAACAAACTCTAAACTACAAGGGCCATTTATGTAATTTATTAAAAACCAACCCCCCCTTTCTTCCCGCATTTCCGGTGACCCTCCGGCCACCGCCGGAGCGGCTCCGGCAACCCATGAAATCACCAAAACTCGTCGTTTCTCAATTCGAAAATGTCCCAATTACTTCGTAATGATGATTCGAACTTGAACCCTCGATTAATTGGAGCATTACACTCGGTATTAAAGGGTATTGAATCGAAATCAATACCACCACCGGTCCATAACCGTTCAACGTATAAATTGTGATGAGTAATCAAATTAAACGATCATAAACGTGCGAATAATCATTTACAAACTTAATACACCGTTTAATTTGAGTTAATCAATCGATTGTAACCGAAATAGTCGAATGGAAACCGAAACTTGTTCGACACCTTAACGCATAAATCAAATCTATATAACAGAGGGCAAATGTCCCCTTCGATCCCTTTCAACTTTTGTAATCACAAATTCATGATACACACACTCAATCAAATCAAGTCTCGTGTTCATCGCGAAAGAACCGGAACTAAATCGAAGCAAACCTTATCAATTCGCACATAATCGGGTAAGATAATCACATCTACACACTCGTTATGACATGGGGAACAAAAGCCCTATTGTTAAATTGTGTTAGGGAACCAAATACACTTAGCTTGTGCACTAGGAAACCAAATACACTTAGCTGATCGTATATACTTTTAACGTATAAGACTTGTAAAACTTTGTAAAGGTTTGATTGTTGCATTGTTCATAACATCCCTAACCAATTTATTCACTAACTTATGACTTGAATTGCCATCTTTTATATATTCTATGTATTGAAAAATATGGAATGCTCACCAATATTTTTATGTTGACCTTTTATTTTTAACATGTTTCAGGAATACCTCAAGTATGTGTTCTACACTTTGAAGCTTATCACACTTAGGATTGGACTTAGAGAAATAAACGAATGATCTTGTGTCTTTTATCTTTAGATTCTTAATGTATCTTTGTTTGAGCTTTTACTTGTATTGTTACAATTGAATCTTGATTAATATATTTGGAATTAATAATAGCGTTATGTGGCTGTGTACAATCGTAACTCTCACACTTCGACGATTCCGCCGTCAAGGTTGGGGTGTGACAGATTGGTATCAGAGCTCATAACTATAGGGATTTAGGTTATTAGAAATGGTGACCTAGACTATAGATGCATGAACCTCATAGAAAGATCCTTATACTTTTGTGCTTACATATTGTTTGAATGCTACATAATGCTATGTCTTCTTATGTGCAACTCGATGCCTTAGCATAGGATTCCTTTATGTATGCTTAAACCTTGTTACTTGTCTCCCTAGACTTATCTTTGACACTTTGACTCTCCCTGACAAATGAAACTTTCTAAACTTATTCTCGACAACGTGTGGAATCTACACTATTTATCGTGGGTTCAATTTCTTAGACTCTATGTCTAATCTATGAAAATCTCATCAAGGTTTTGATTTCATAAACCAAAGAAATTTGTGTGACACATAGACACCTGTATTCTGGATTTCCTGGCAAAAGGCCTTCGGGCTAAGGCAAGCATATCGTATAAATCTTATTGCGAGACCAGTTATGTTTACCTAGAGATTTCTGGGATGAGTGATAAACTATGGTCAACATACACAAGTCTCTAAGGCAAGTAGGACAATTTACCTTGACGTGTCAACGATCCAAATGGTAATGCGTCACCAAATGGAACCATCCTCTTGTATCTTAAAAATCTTTGATTCCTTGAACTGGTTTCTTCTTATTCTTATCGTATATAATGTTCCTGTGATATTGAACTCGTCTTACCTTTTAACTCCTACGTTTAAACATCGTTACACGTTAGGCGTTTCATGTAGCTATTTCTATACCTTGATCAACGTGTACATGACTCTTGTTATACCCAAAGATATTGGGAATCTAAACCGAATGGTCTTTAAAACTTTAAATCATTACTTATGGTTTTCAAATCCCCTTAAAAATGTGTCCCATAACTAAAGACATGCAATGTGGTAAGCTGGAATTTCTATATCTTGGGATACTTTGTCTAGGCAAAGTGTAACTAGTGATTTGATTCGACCATTAAATCCGTTTACTTGACTTGAAACCCTTAAGATGAGTGACCACTTATAAGTACACGTGTCTTCAATAAGGTTATGGCTGACCTCATAATTTGAGAAGTCCATGTATTTTCTTTCGATTATGAATCGAATGTTCACATCTCATTGTGATGTTGA
The DNA here is from genome assembly GCA_024085815.1 of Flaveria linearis. Lineage (NCBI taxonomy): Eukaryota > Viridiplantae > Streptophyta > Magnoliopsida > Asterales > Asteraceae > Flaveria > Flaveria linearis. The sequence continues at coordinate 95,952 of JABSNV010000364.1, read as the reverse complement.
ATCATTTTTGTCCTTAATTTCGTCTTCCCGATTTAAACCATCCAAGATTTGAACACCATCATAACTAATCCTGTTACCTCGAGCTTTGACCTTAAATTTTGTAAGCATGATTTTCCTTTTGTTACATTGATGTAACTTGAAATTTCTGAATTTCTAAGTGATATTCTTTTCCTTTCATTGTTAAGTCGAACCTTAAACCGTCTGCACCATGGGAGATGCAAGAGTTTATAAGTCAATCTATGACTAAGAACACTCGTACCTCCTAAACAATTCCAACTCATCAAAACAGGGGTGATTCCCTTACTTTGATGGTTCTCTATTCGTTTCGATTAATGTTTTCCAATCGTGTGTTTTATGAAATTTCATCCTCTGGATTGGGGTGATTACCTTATCTTGAGAATTGACTTCAATTATTTTCTTTGGAACTTGCATTTCACAAATGACATGATCTCACCAAAATAGGATTGAAACCCGTACTTTGGTGACAATTGTCAATTCCCGATTGTTTTCTTATTATTATGAAATTCAATCATCAAGATAGGCATGAATTCCATACCTTGATGATAATATCATTTTTATGAATTGTATTTGTTCAAATGAGACGACCTCATCAAAGTAGGAGTGAATTTTGGATTTTGATGAAGAAGTTCATACTATTATATTTTGTTTTTGTAAAACTTCACCGTTAAGATAGGGAAGACGTCCTTACCTTAATGGTGAGTTACCTCGTCTTATTTCTGTGGATCCTCAACAGTGAGTTGGGATCGAGCTTTTTGATTGGTAAGTTAGAGGTCATACCTTGGGAATACACCATCAAGTTAGGAGTGAAAACCACACCTTGATGACTATTCTCATTTCTTGATCTCCCACTTACGAAGGTTGTAATCAAGTGACGAGAAACATGTAGTAACTCGAAGGGTGAAACAATGTTAGTGTTTCGACCTATCAAGCCAAAGCATGATCTCTGAACTTGAAAGGAGACCTGATCGCTCTAGGCTAATTTTGTTTTCGATCTTGGAGCATTTAAAATTCTTAAATCGATTTCTTTTCCTTTTATACTCATGTTTTGATTTGACCTAGCTATATGGAACCATTTATTCCTTATTCATCGACTTTCATTTTGAGTTATCATCAAAACCTGATTGCGCGATGGTAGCCTTCCTAAACAATCTTTCTGCTGAAGACATTATCAACTTATGCTCATGTCTTTCTAGTCATACAAATGTTCTAAGCTGTTCTTATAGTTTGTTGAAGTGCATACGTAAACTGTATTTAGAGATTTCTACCTTGCAAAACATGTTTACAAAAACATTTCTTATTGTTTGCGTCATTACTTGAATCGTTTTTGAATCCTTAAACTTGGAAATCTTTAAAACTCTATTTGATTTCGATCAACGAGACTCGTTATTACTTACATTGTGACGTGGAGGTTCATAAACCTTCGTAACTTGTAGTCATGGGTTTGGCATAAAAGAAAAGATGTAACTTGGTATATGTCCAAGTGTCTTACCTTCACATATGACAAGACCTAACCTTCGTGATCCTATGGATCTCCTGTTTAACTTTCTTTCAACTAAAATACTTCTTATCTTAGAGGTCATGATGACAATTGGTGCATTATAGACCGATTGGCTAATTTCATATTGACTTGTATGGGATAACGAGTCGAGAAAATTACTTGTATCTGTTTCAAATATTCGTATACCGTGGTATGACGTTAAAATATCAATCGTTATTTTGGATGACCGATTCATTTTCTGCTTTTAATAATGTTCCTACGTCGTGAATTCATTCCAAAATCTTCGCATATCGTGTTATTCTTAGACCGATGGTTGGTCAAAGGAGAAATACATATTCACAAGATATATGTTAAGATCACTTCATATAGTGACGTTTGGGACTCTTAAATCCCGACGGTTAATTTTTTTTATCATTGTTGGTCTTTTATTGATTTCTAGACATCATTTTACTACGAACTTATATTCTAGAAGTTGTGGCTTATAAGTCTAACATACCACGGTAACTCGTCATCGTTTTCCAACATTTCATCTCAAAACGTCTCACATTTTACTGAAAGGGTTCAAATTGGCATGCATTATCCCAAGAATCTTATAAGATTCCATAAAGTGAAGCGTTTCATCTGTAATTAAACGTCAACCATTGTTAGTTTGTACACTTATCTTTCATTTTAACTCTTTTGCTCATTTAAGTTCATTCTTAATTTCGGGACGAAATTTTTTTAAGTTGGGGAGACTATAACATCTCGTATTTTCGTTAAATAAAAAGTTAACTTGGTAAGGACTATTTATGCCTTTTTAAGAAATTTGTGGGTTGTTATGTTTACATATTAGTTTGTCACTTAATTTTTAGTATAAAATCTTAACAATATATCTATTAAATTACAATAGCACTAATAATTATGTCATTAATACTAATGATAATAATGTAATAATAATAATAATAATAATAATAATATTAGCAAAATAGATTATGATAATAATAATAATAACAATAATAATAATAGTAATTATTATTATTATTATAAAGCTTAGAAATTAATAAATTAGTTAAAATCTAAACTTAAATTAAGTTCAGGGGGTATTTATGTAATGTTTTTAAACTTAAATTTAAAGTTTATAACATAAAATAACAAACTCTAAACTACAAGGGCCATTTATGTAATTTATTAAAAACCAAACCCCCCCCCTTTCTTCCCGTATTTTCGGTGACCCTCCGGCCACCGCCGGAGCGGCTCCGGCAACCCATGAAATCACCAAAACTCGTCGTTTCTCAATTCGAAAAATGTCCCAATTACTTCGTAATGATGATTCGAACTTGAACCCTCGATTAATTGGAGCATTACACTCGGTATTAAAGGGTATTGAATCGAAATCAATACCACCACCGGTCCATAACCGTTCAACGTATAGATTGTGATGAGTAATCAAATTAAACGATCATAAACGTGCGAATAATCATTTACAAACTTAATACACCGTTTAATTTGAGTTAATCAATCGATTAAATAATCGATTGTAACCGAAATAGTCGAATGGAAACCGAAACTTGTTCGACACCTTAGCGCATAAATCAAATCTATATAACAGAGGGCAAATGTCTCCTTCGATCCCTTTCAACTCTTTGTAATCAGAAATTCATGATACACACACTCAATCAAATCAAGTCTCGTGTTCATCGCGAAAGAACCGGAACTAAATCGAAGCAAACCTTATCAATTCGCACATAATCGGGTAAGATAATCACATCTACACACTCGTTATGACAAGGGAACAAAAGCCCTATTGTTAAATTGTGTTAAAACATCGAATCGATCTCCAATTTTAGGATTGAACAAACTAGGGTTCTTATTAGAATTGGGGGTTTTTCTTGCTTTATGTTCTTAAGATTTTAAAACCAACAATAAATGCGGCTGAGAGCCTGGTTCGCTGGTTACCGATACATGTTCCAAACTTGAGGTCCCGGGTTCAAACCCGGGCACCTTCAAGCATTTTTTTTGGGCCTTTTTGGCCTTCAAATTAAATATTAAAAATTTTCTAAAAAATATAAAAATCATTTTATAAACTGTGTTTATCTTAAAATTACTTAATTATTTTTCTGTAATTTATTTATTAAAAATACCTTCATCTTTCTATTAAATATTTGTTATAGTTAGTTTATTTTTATAAATAGTAGAATTTAGATAATAGTTTGAATCACAAAATTATTATTTCAAACATTACTCTAAAATTATTGGTTAAATCGTGCTTTTAGTTATAAAATCTTATATAAACTTTATATATAAATCTTACAAATTGTTATAAAACTTTTCTTAATTCATACCCTGATATAAAATATGAAACTTTCCAAGAAAAGTACAATTGGTTTCCAATTGTTAAACTATTAGACAAAGTCCTAAATACCAAGTTGAAATTCTAGTTCTCGATAAACATTAAACTTATTATAAACAAACTTAAATCTTATAAATGTATATATTCTCAGGTATCTCGTGAAGATTTACGTTGGAATGACACTTACTATTATTCTTATAAATCATCATTTCTATACTTATTTCCAAGTGAGTATTTCCATACTCCTTTTCTTGTTTTCACACTTTGGGATGAAACATGTTAACTTATATCATTGCACTTGTAAACTTATTCGAGACTTGTAAACTTTATGGCAATTTACTTAAAGTTGTGGTTAGTTGAACTTTTATGGTTACCATGTTATGGCGTTATATGTACAATTATTAACTATTGCTAGCCCAGCGAAGTCATAGATCTATGGGACAGACAACCTATTTGGTGCTAAAGTCGATGAACTGCCGACTCCTAGGAGCCGTATGCTTGTGCACTAGGGAACCAAATACACTTAGCTGATCGTATATACTTTTAACGTATAAGACTTGTAAAACTTTGTCAAGGTTTGATTGTTGCATTGTTCATAACATCCCTAACCACTTTATTCACTAACTTATGACTTGAATTGCCATCTTTTATATATTCTATGTATTGAAAAATATGGAATGCTCACCAATATTTTTATGTTGACATTTTATTTTTAACATGTTTCAGGAATACCTCAAGTATGTGTTCTACACTTTGAAGCTTATCACACTTAGGATTGGACTTAGAGAAATAAACGAATGATCTTGTGTCTTTTATCTTTGGATTCTTAATGTATCTTTGTTTGAGCTTTTACTTGTATTGTTACAATTGAATCTTGATTAATATATTTGGAATTAATAATAGCGTTATGTGGCTGTGAACAATCGTAACTCTCACACTTCGACGATTCCGCCGTCAAGGTTGGGGTGTGACACCATTGACAAGACTCTCTTCATTAGGAAGTCTGGAGAAGACATTTTACTTGTACAAGTCTATGTTGATGACATCATATTTGGTTCTTCAAATGACCAAATGTGCAAGGACTTTGAGAGCATTATGAAGCAGAAATTTAAAATGAGTTCCATGGGAAAAATGGACTTTTTCCTTGGAATTCAGGTGAAACAGATGAAGGAAGGGTTCTTCATAAGTCAATCTAAGTATGTCTCAGACATCTTAGATAGATTTGAAATGAAGGACTGTAAACCAGTCAAGACACCCATACCCAGAAACCATAATCTTTACCCTGACCTTGAGGGGGAGGATACTGATCAACATCAGTATAGAGCAATCATTGGTTCTCTGATGTATCTCACTGCTAGTAGACCAGATATCATGTTTGCCACATGCATTTGTGCAAGATATCAGGCTGCTCCCAAGGTGTCTCACCTAGCTGCTGTTAAGAGAATCCTCAGATACCTCAAAGGAGCACCTAAACTAGGTCTCTGGTATCCAAGAAATAGTGATTTCAATCTCTATGGATACTCTAACAATGGCTATGGTGGCTGCAACATTGACAAGAAATCAACATCAGGAGGATGTCAATTTCTTGGTGGAAGGATTATCTCATGGCAATGCAAGAAACAATCCTGTGTCTCTACGTCAACTGCTGAAGCTGAATACATTGCTGCTGCTAGCTGTTGTGCTCAACTGCTATAGATTCAAAATCAGATGTTAGACTATGGGTTCAACTTCATGACTACTCCTATCCATATTGACAACAATAGTGCTATCTCCATTACTGAGAATCCGATGAAGCACTCCAAGACAAAGCACATTGATATCAGGTATCATTTCATTAGAGATATTCATGAGAAACATCTGATAAAGTTAATCAAAGTTGACTCAAATGAACAATATGCTGATTTGTTCACAAAGGCATTTGATGAACAAAGATTTAAGTATCTCATATCAGCTATTGGGATGATAAACATTGATTGACTACCTCTTTTGAAAAGCTTTTTAAATGTGTAATGTCTTGTGTCAATAAAATTTAAGCCCGATTACAAATTCCTTCCGAAGAGGAATTAACTCTCGGAAGATATTCTTGAATATCTTCCGAAACCAAATTCCTCAATGAAAATTTTCTTCTCGGAAGAGTTTTTGGCCTCGGAAGAAGCGATTGATTTTACATCATATCTACTTCCGAAGCTTATATAACTCTCCATTCGGAAAGACAATTTTACCTTCGGAAGCAATGCCTTGCTTCGGAAGAGAAATTGCTTTCGGAAGACGATTACCTTTGGAAATGTTTTACATTCGGAAGTAAAGGTTTTACTATGTAACAGATATCTTTTGGGCCCCACTCTGTAAAAGGTAAAGATTTTGTTTATGATGATCAGATTATTTAAAATTATCCATTGCCGCCACTGTCATTTCTCCGCCGTAAACCACCATACCACCCACAGTAACCCCAAAACAGTTACCCTATTACCGCCACTACCACAATTCATCCCTTTTAAATAATCCAGACTGATCAAATTCATCTTCTTTTACCAATTTACTACCCTAACTATTCCCTTCACTGTCAAACCTGCAATTTCACCCAAATTCAAGCTTACCTTCTCTGCAATGGCGCTAAACCCTCAGCACAACCAAGTCGCATTACTTGATTCGTCAAGAGATGTTGACTTTACCCACATCATCACCTTTCTTGCTGAATCCACCTATCTCACGACGCTAACTGTTAACCCCACCGTCTACTCCAACCACATGACTGAATTTTGGAGTAACGGTCAAGCTGATGTTCTCAATGGGGTTCACGTCCTGAGAACACGTATTTGCGAACAGGAGTTGATCATCACTGAACAACTCATCAGGGAGCATCTCGAGCTTCATGATGATGGCGCTCCTACTGATTTCCCCAAAGAAGACGTGGATAGCACCTACATCCTAATGGGATATGGTGGGGATGTGAGCAGGTCAACCGTTTACAAGTTTAACTTCTCTTATCACTGGAAATTCCTGCTGCACATTGTCCTGCACTGCATATCCAATAAGTCAGGGGGATGGGATCAAATCCCATATGAACTGGGATGCCTAGTTCATGGGTTGGTGAGAGGTCTACGCTACAACTACTCACGATTTGTGTTGACCAACCTAATCGGCAATCTGAGAAGGGATACATTCTTCATGTATCCCAGATTCATTCAACACATAATCAACTGTGAGCTGGAACCGAGCAAGCTTATCTGTGCAGCTGCTCTTACTGTTCCCCAAGTGAGACCTACAATCTTCAAAACATTGAAGAAGATTTCCATCAACTTCACTGGAAGGTACACTCTATTACCTCCAGAGATGACTGAGCGCATAGCTCCTGGTGACATCCCTGTTATCCCCACAGGTGATGAACCCACACCAGCAATCTCCACCATAATGCCAACAACACCTTCTCTACCCATCAAAATTACATACCAGAGACGGCCCAAACGAACCCTTGTTCAATCTACTCTGATTGAACAAGCTCCTCCAGTTCAAACCAAAAGGGCTAGAGTGGAATCATGGGCTCCCACTCAGTCCGAGGTCACACCATCCTTCACATTTGACCTCAATGTGAGTTTTGAGCCTCCTCAGTCTCAAACCCAAGAGCCCGAACCCCAAGCCTTAAGCCCACAGTGTGAGTCTTTACACTCCCTCGTGCAGCCTTCAAGGGACAACCCCACCATAGGCTCAATGCCTGTAGACATTGATCTAGGTCTCGGGTCAGTAGGTTTAACCTTCTTATCTTTCACTGACCTTTTACTTCGTACTGATAAAGAGATTACATTTCTCCATAGCCATGAAATTGATCTACAACACCCTCTGAAGATCAACAGAGCCAAGAGAGATCCCTTGTCTCTAGCCCCCATCAGCAGCCAATTACTGAGGTGAGTCCCACTGATGTGGAGGGGACTCATGTAGGCTCAGCTGCCACTACTCAGAGTCTCTCATTGAGCTCTCAGGACGGTGGTAACATCATTAGGACTGAGTCTACGGCAACTTTGCCCATTGACATCTCTGAAAGAGATGACCTTGAGTAAAGGTATCCAGGGTGCCAAGAAGCCATATCTGGTGGTGAGACTGAGCATACTAGGTATGTTATCTCATCTCCCCGTGATTCTTCACATGAAGATGAGGGAAGTATGCAACTCACACTTCAGTACTTGCTTTCCAAGGTCTCCAACCTGGAATCACAGGTGAGGATCTTAGAATCAAGGACTGTCACTCAGCAACTTAAGATTAACAATCTCAAGGCTAAACTAGCTGAGAAACAGACGGAGAGGTCCGTTAGGCATGTACCTATTCAAGTCTCATTGACTTCTTCCTCTAGCTCATCTAGCTCTCAAGATGATGCTACCAAAAAGGGGGAGAAAGTTCAGAGACAAACATCTGAGGAACCACAGACCCAATCCTTTACTTCCCAACTCATCACACTACCTGAGTCATCTCAATCATTTCTAGAGATTGACTCAAAAATGCTTCATGATCTCTACAGACTTTTCATAAAGTTTGTATTGAGATCCTCCTTAAAACAGCCCAGCCCTGACACCACACTCATATATTTTGGGGCTGAAGAGCTTCAAAGACTGACTGCACCTTCTACCACTATGGAAGAAGTTGGTCAACCTAAGGTCCACATGGAACCTGAGATTAACTTCGAAGGGGAAATGGGGACTGATGGCCCAGCAACTAAAACAGATGGAACAGAACTTGCAGCAGCCTCTTCTTCCGAAGCTCAGGCTGAGACTTCCGAAGCTGACATTGAAGCCTCGGAAGAACAAGACAAGTCTTCCGAAGATGAGATGGAAGCTGCGGAAGGTCTGTTCCAAATGTCCGAGGAACTGACCATCACAGATGCTATTGCTGAAATAGCATCTGAGGTGAGCAGGGAGGACATTTCTGATATACCTCCATCCCAAACACCAGCTAAACCTCTCTCTCAATCTGAACCTTCTATCCAAGAACCACCACTGTCAAGCTCTGCCAAAGACAAAGGCAAAAGGAAATTGACTGCGGAAGAGCTCCAGGAAGAAGAAAGAATTGAAAAGCTCAAGAAGAAAGGTAGGTTTCCTACTGAGAAGTTGCTAGCTGCTAGCTCTAAGGCAGCTGCAGCTAATCAGGAGGAAATCAACTCTAAGAGAAGGACAGCACTCATTGACCAGCTCATCAGCTTAGGAGCTGCCAATGAGGAAGTACTGCTACCACTAGAGGAGTTGGTGACTTTGGAGAGGTCAACCAGGCTAAGGCAAGAAGAAGAGGCCAGGTTGGCCTTGGAGAAGGAAGAAAAGGAACAAAGGGAAGCAGCCCTGCAGCTGAGAAAGGCTAGGATTAAATTCCTACTCTCAAGAGGCTTCAGTCTTCCTGAACTGTCTCCACATGATGATGACATGATCCTGCTGCTCCACAACAAAGAGCAGGATCAAATGGAGAAGGAAAGGAAGAAAGCTGTCAGGGAGAAGTTGAAGGAGAGGAAGCGGAGGGAGGAAGAAAAGGGGGTCACTGCCACCAAGAAGTCCAATGACAAAGCCTGGATGAAAGACTATCTTCGGGCTCATGGCTTCTCTGGTAGGCAGGTGGGACCTATGTCCGAAAGGACACTCCAGCGGATAGTCAGTGAAATAAAAGCTGAAATCCGTATGGGGAAAATGAAAGAGATGTACAGGAGGGGACAGAGAATGGTCTTCACCCTAGCCACTCAACCACAGCCAACTACTAAACCACAACCCACACCAGAAGAACCAATCCCATTTCCCATCACAACCGAACCCACTGAAGAAACCTTTACCCCTGAACCCACAACTCTACCCAAACCTACCACATCACCTCAACCACCCAAACTTCCCATCCTAAAACCCAAAACACAACCCAAAATACAACCCAAAACCACTAAACCTAAACCTACCCAACAAAAACCAAGATCATCCCCTCAGCCTTCTTAACATCTCTCATTTGAGGAGATAAAGGAGTTCAAGACTAGGCTCATCAACTGTATCACTATGAGCAGCATCTCCTGTGAGGGAGACCTTATCAACATCACCTATGTTGATAACTCTTCAAGCTCCCTCACTCTAGGCCAATTTCTTGAGTTGCCTAGAGATACCTTGGGCCAGGCTGCAAGACTTCTTGGTCTCAACTCTGATACCCTCAGTGCTGAAGAGAAGAGACTAAGAAGGAAACTGGTGACTCTACTGGATACAAGGAAAGAGGACAGGATTTCTAGTGAATCTCCTGGACCTAGGAAAGCTATAATCCAGTGGAGGTTCGATGAACCTTCTCACAACTTTGTTGTGGAAAGGGAGAATGGTGAAACCAACAGGCTTAATGCCACTTCTCTATTGCATCTCAGTAGATTTGACATTGCTGAGCTTGCAGAGAAGCCATTCTCCAATCCCTCCAACTCTGAGACTGCTGCACACATCAGAAATCATATTCGCGGTCTCCACTTGGCTGAACTGAATACAAGAGCCAAGATTGAAGAAGAGTTGAATTTGAAAAGATCGGAAGACAAGGAAAGACCAACCACCAAAGGCACAGCCTTTCTACAGATGGTGGAAGGTCCGGAATTGGAACCAATAGTTAGATGGGAATATGACTATAGTTCCCATCAACTAACTCTTTTCAGAGGGCCACAACAAAGGGTACACATAATCCAAGGTGACAGAGTGGAGGTTTTGTCTACCAAGGATTTGTACAAACTCCTCAGCACCACATCAGGAAAGAATGAAGACACTGATAAATACTTACTTTCAATGGTGCTGAGAGTTTTAAGAAGAAGGGGGAAGTGAAGTTTTGGTAGCATCAGCCTAGGGGGAGTTTGTTGGGTCATGATAAGGCTGGTGCAACCAAAACCACTTCACATAGTCATTTTGGTGCTACATTCAAGGGCTTCCGAAGCTAAGTATGAGATCTTCCGAGAGTCTAAAGAAAGAGCTGAAGACAAAGTCTGAAAGCTTCTGAAGACAAAGTCTGAAGACTTCCGAAGACAAAGTCTGAAGACTTCCGAAGACAAAGTCTGATGAAAGAGCTGAAGACAAAGTCTGAAAGCTTCCGAAGACAAAGTCTGAAGACTTCCGAAGACAAAGTCTAAAGAAAGAGCTGAAGACAAAGTCTGCTTCCGAAGACAAAGAAGACTCCAAGCCTCGGAAGAAGCAGTCTTCCGAAGTATAAGTGGCTTCGGAAGAAGTTATTCTTACGAAGCATTTTTATCCTTCGGAAGACATTGCTATGTCCAGTAGATATAAGTATGGTCCCTGACAGTCCGCTGCAGACCTCTGATACAGCATGGCATCTTCCTAAAGAGCCATGTTGTTGACCATACTTTATTCTACTGTTCACCTTTTTATGATAGTACATGTTACCAACTTTAGTTGGTGACAAAAGGTAAGTCAGGGACATGTCCTGACTACCAACTCTTAGGCAAAATGTCTAAGATACCTCACCTATAGTCTTGTAGTATAGATATTTGGTTAGAGGTTTTCAGCTGGTATCAAAGTATATCCGGCTGTAGGTAGTATTATATATATCTTCTCCTTGTAACTCATTATATAAGCGATTTGAGTCCAAGAGTCTTGTAATCCTTTGAGTTGAGAAGCAATATATAAAAGTACCTTGAAAATTTACATTTTGTATTTATTTACTGCTTGTTACTTGTTATATTGACTTCATAGACTCTTGCTGAGTGTCGATTCAAGGTGAGTTTGAGAGAAAAACCTTCTGTTGAGTGACCACCAAAAACGATCCTGCAAGAGGTCTTAACCATTCAACATTAGAGCTCTTAACCATTCAATATTAGTATAATGCTTAACCATTCAGAGACAAATGTCTGAATCATTCAGATATTTGCTCGCGAAACAAACAGTCTGAACCATTAAGTGCTAAACCATTCAGACATCTGAACTATTAAAAGAATGATTCATATGCTATCAAACAGCCCCCCAAGTAGTTAAAACGATAAGGTATATTAAGATTATATTAGAGTAAAAGAAAATTTTAAGTTTAAATCTCATCCGGGATAAAAAAAAAGGGGATTTCACATTGAGCTATAGAGTTTTGTCATCTAAGAATACAACCACAACACCCACCACCGCCATTGGTCGCCAAGTCAGCCAAGCCACGCCGCCACCACCATTACATCTGTGTCAAATTTGGGACACGGGGCTTGCCCCTTGGGGGGCTTCACAGCGTTGTTCTGCTTCATGGTTTGGTGTTGCATTGTGGCAACATTTTTTACTCAACCAAGCTATGTGGTGGCATTTTTTACTCAACCAAGCCTCTAACCAAGCCCCATAACATGTACCTAATCACGTTCTCTAATGGTGTGTTTTCTTCTAATAATAGTCTTAAGTTTGGGAGTAATGTACCAGCTTTCTTTCGGGGACATGCTAGTCTAGTGCCTTAAGGTTCTGGACTCGAGTAATGAAGATGATTGGATGTGACAGTTATCCGTCAGTGATCCAGTCAGACATTAAAAAATTATAATAATAAGGTGCTCAAATGATTTGATCATCAATTCATCATGACGTGAAGATATGTGATGTACTTTTTTTTCCTCTAAGTGTTGATTTCTTTACAATAGTATCATTAACCGGGTTCTAAATTTAACGTCTTCCCTAAATGTATTGAAAGAATGATGTACTTTTTTTTCACTGTGTTATTTTTCCTCTACCGTTTACTTGGTAAGGTTTTATTGTGATAACCATAAAGCATTAATGTGGATAACCAAGAGGAAGTGCTGTAGACGTCACGATAGTAACTCATATTTGTAACTTTTTGGACTCTTCATGTCTTTTTTTTCTAAACAACAATTTTTTTTTCTTCTAAATATCACATAATCCTTCATTTGTGAAGATTTAAACACATAACACGTTTGTAAAGGACTATTACTAACATCACTAGACGATAGACTGACTTTTCATATCTCACTATATGTTTGTAGTAAATGTACTAATTATAACTTTCCTAGGGTCTAAAGGTACTTGTTTGTGTGTAGTTTTGTATCTGATATGATTTTCACAAGTATTATACCTTTCTCTCTGTTTTTCTTACATTAGGTCCATGTTTCACATAGATTATATAGCTTAACATGTAAATATTTTACTAGTTCAATTGGCAAATACTCAATTTCTTAAAGCTGCCCTAATTGGAGAGTAATCAAAAAATCATTATGTTTCGATGTTAAGATCCATTAAGATCCTATAATAGACCGTGTATCGATCACATGAGCATGTTTGGATCAAAGAGACCTTCGACTTTCGACCTTTGACCTTCACATTCATGCCAATATGTTATCGATGAATAGTTTGATCATTTTATTACCATTTACAAGAAAAACTATATGTTGTGCAATTAAAGAAAAAGAAATACTATCGTTTATAAAGTCAATAAATTGTCACATTGTATTAATTATAGGATATTAGCCCGTACAATAAAACATAAACAAAGAAGAATCAAAGTGCTTCTTATTACATAATTACTGAAGAATACACAAGTATAACCAACACTACAATTTGGTTTCCCGGTTAGAATTAGAGAAACCCTATGACAAACACACACACACACATATATATATATAGTTATTATAAAAACATCCCGACAAAAGAAAACCCGGCGGGCTGCTTCTATAAAAGAGTAAGCACGCCGCTGCCTCTTTAAAAAAACCCCAGTCCCTAAACCCTGAAGCACACAGTGTTTCTTTATTTCCTTTTTAGAATTGTAAACGACTGGAGAATGTTTGACCAAAACGCCACCCTGCAGGAACAATGTTGGTGAAGGTTTTGGTGACACCATCGGTGGTTGTAACCATGAATGACATAGATTGACCATTGAGATACGAGTTTGATTGCCAGTTTGCTCCCCAGTTTCGTGACATTGGCATCCATCCGGTTTTTGACCCCTTAACCTTCACTGATCGGATCGCTCCGGCCCCACCAACATTTGTAATCAAAACAAGCTCAAAATAATCTCGTCCGTTGATTGTGAATCTAACTCCACCATGTTTCTTGCATGGTACTCTGATATTCAATCAAAGCAAAGACATGAGTACTATATATTAATGACCGATAACACTACTAAACAAATAAGTATCATCAATGACTGATTACCGTTGGTAGATAATGGGAACTATTCCACCGGAATAAATGCCTATTTTCTCCCAAGCAGGCTGAGCCATATCAAAATGTTCGCGTGGTGGGTTGCACCAACCTCCGGCATCGCTAGGCTGAGCGAAATTAGGGGGACAAAAGTTCGTGGCGGTGATGGTCACAGACACTCCTTTCCGGCACCACCTTGGGTCGGCTTTGTAGTCACATATGATCTTGTAGCACTGACCGCAGGCAGCACCGTCGTTGAAAAGAGCGGTACTCAATGCAGCGGTTCTTGTACCATAACCTGTTGAGTACAAGTTGCCATAGCCACAAGCACCTCCTGCACAAATCAAGCTCAAAATCAGTACCTGCTTGCCTCAATGGTGGTAACATTCTGCACACAAGCTAGGCTATACAATTGTCAAGCTTGTACTACATGCATGTATGGTTGTACCCAAGTGGCTTACCAAATTGTGCTTCAAGTTTCATGGGTTTCTTTATACTTTCTTGGAGTACAAGTAAAACTTTTCTAGTTGTTGCTAAAATGTTTAAAGAATTCTTAATCAATAGCAAACAAAAAGTTCACTAAGCCATAGTAAAAGTTTTACTACCACCGTTTAAATGTCAAAAATATCCTTTTAATTAGCATCAAAACGAAATATTTAAAATGCTTATTTGATAGTAAAATGTCAAAAACAACCAAAAAGTAGGACCAAAATGTCATTAGCGTACAACTTAACCCTACATAAACAAGTAATTTAACTCGGAAAAGCGTACCCATTGTTCCAGAAGCATCACTGCCTCCATAAAACGTTGCATGAGCTCTTTTCCATCCCGAAGCTTTGAAAGCATCAGAATAAGCAAACAGATAACAAATAACTGATAATAAAAGAAGGCAGATTTTCGTCATTTTGAAGGTGATAAGGAGATTGATTAACCAAGATTAGAGGAAGAGCTACTTAAATAAGGACCAACCCAACATCATCACATGTTAATCTGCAAGTAGAGAATGCATAGAGGGATTTTATTAATATTATTAATTTGATATTTTAATTTGAAAATGATTAAAAATATCCCTGCACAATGGAGAAGAAATTGTGAATCTGATTCAATCATTCCCACGTTCTATGTAACCATTTGTCTACATAGCATTCACATCACATGGATTCCCCATTAGAAGAGCCGTAAATGGATCAAACCCACAACCCAATTGATTTTATCATGTTGTTAATTAACATCAGAATGAAAATTATTTTCATTGATTTGACATAAAGTTTATCCTAAGATTAATATCATTAATTTTGTTTCATCTAAAAATAGAAAGCGGTTGCAATCTTGAACGGAACAACTCAAAAGTCCGTTGATCCGACCTGATACAGGTACCTATGACTTCATAAATAATATAAATTCTCCAATAAATATATTCAAACATAAATCAAATTTGAACAAAATAATTTTATTTTATATCATTATTTAATTAAAATTTAAAAAAAGAAATGAGTTTTTATCATTATTTTCATAAAACTTAAATAAATGATTTTGGCCCTGAACCACAAAACTGTTGCCTGAACCGGATGAAAAAACCACTAGACCTCAGGAACCGGCTTGTTTAACTGAATCCCAAGCCAAACACCCACAATCAAATGCTAGAGTGGTGGTTGGCGGCCGAACCAGACGGACCGGGTGGTCCAATATGGCCCGGACTATATTGTACGTTCATAACATTTGGGCCCTCTTATCAACTAGTATCGTTCGTTTTGTTTACCGGAATCTCACGTATTTGTTATGTGGATGGAGACTTCATAGAGGTCATTCATTTTCTAATTTATTTCGCCTAAACATGTTTAATGTGAAGTGCATCTCTAATCTACAATCAAAATACCAAAAACACATTGATAAAATTTGATCAAGACCTTTTTATTTAAGTTCACCATCTTTACTATTTGTGCATCATCATTCGATATGTAATTATCCTACTCTTTCTTGTGCCCAAAAAACTCAAATGGCTAATCAATACTGTTAGATAAAACTTAGGGCTGTTTGGCAGCCTCTTAATCAGTCTCTTAATGGTTCAGATGTCTGAATGGTTCAGTACTTAATGGTTCAGACTGTTTGTTTCACGAGCAAATGTTTGAATGGTTAAGACATTTGTCTCTGAATGGTTAAGTATTTTACTAATACTGAATGGTTAAGAAGTTTAATGTTTAATGGTTAAGATCTCTTAC
Organism: Flaveria linearis; assembly: GCA_024085815.1. NCBI lineage: Eukaryota > Viridiplantae > Streptophyta > Magnoliopsida > Asterales > Asteraceae > Flaveria > Flaveria linearis. The sequence continues at coordinate 79,782 of JABSNV010000364.1, read as the reverse complement.
CTGAATTGGTCAGACATTTACCTTTGAGTAATTAAACGATATACTAGCTCTTAATGGTTCAAACATGTTGCTGGTTCAACACTTAATGGTTCAGACCTCTTATTGATTCAACATTTAATCATTCAGATATTGTCAAACAGTCCCTTAGTTTACAGTGCATGTGACTTTCAATAGGGTTAAAAATGTAAAACCAGTAGAAGTTATTTTTAGTCATTGATTAAAAAAGTTAAACACTCAAAAAGATTGTGTATAATCTTCGTCTTACCTTGGTACCATCAAGAGTTCTTAATTCAGCAGCATAATATACGCTTAATGTTGTCTTGTTGCTTAATGAAGAAAAAATGCATTAAAACATAAATTCAAAGATAATAAATGTAAAATGAGTCTCACATGGCTTTACTTTGACCTTTTATGGATCTAAATTCTAATAAAGTTAAGAAATATATATACACTGCCATTATATTTTTCATATTTATTTAATATATAACATGCCATTATTTCTCAGTAGAATTTTGGTGGAAAGAAAACAAATACTTGGATTCAAGATCCCTCAAAGATGACATGATGTTTCAGAAAATCCAGATATTAAGGTTTGGACATCAACTAGCTTTTTGAAGATACCTGATTTCTTATGATCGAATGTAAAGAGATGATTACAGGTTAAATTGATCCTTGTTTGAGGAATAAGCTGAGTTGAACTTAAAACACTGAAGTTGAATATGCATGTGCGCCGATCACTTCTATAAATATAATAGTATTTACGTATAATGACGGGGCTTGAATGATTATATAGGGGATGAAAGTCTCGATACTCAAATAAAAAGGAACAAACTTAATCCGTATAAAATTTTCATACGAAATACAAATGAGCAGTGAATTAATCAACGCCAAAGAAAACATAGAATGTCCACATTAAAAAAATGTTGTATAACATGGGTAGATTATTAAGTAGGCCTATCATTCATCTCCTCTATCTACGATTTGGATTAATGATTGATCTAGAATTGACTTCCGAATTAAAAAAACAATAGGAGGGTGTCGGTTAATATAATAAAATTCTATTTTAAATATTTTATTTCATGCTGTTTAAGTCAAATCACATATATAAAATTGGTGATATTAGTCGGCTATAAATTTTTTGTCTAATTATTATCATTTTAATTAATATAATTCGTGAATAACGATTAAAATAGTTCTTCTTATGTTAGTTAATTCGATATAATTTGTATAATAAGTTTTCTTTCCTATAAGTATACACCTCTGGCCATGTGTTCATAACCCCTTCAATTAAAGCCCCAACGAGAGCTTTCTGCAAGTCAAAGCATCTTAATGAAAATAAATATTTATTTAACTTTAGATGATAAATTTCAAATGCTTATTTAATATAATTTTTTTTGTTGGTTCTAGTTACCAGGAGGCAAAAACTAATATAATACGAATACAACATGAAAATAAAGGTTTCTGGGTTGTAATATGTAACAAGTTTAATAAATAAATTGGTCGACCTTCCAACAGTTTTTCAGACCTTATTGAACCCTTTAATTACAACCCATCAAATCGTTTGACATGTTTAGATAAATGAGTTAAATAGATCATGCTCAAGTTATTAATTAATAATATGTTCAGCTATTGTTGATGTTTTTGAGATTTTGACACAAATTTGTATACAAGTCGTGTTCAAAAGTTCAACAATTCAGCCTGTGAATCCAACACAATTGTCGCACATACTATACATACACCATAGACATAACATATAACAACATGATAATCTCACAATAATTAGGACAGTTTAGCAAGGTGTCTTCAGATGATAGGGTCACCTTTTAGTACCCTTTGGCCAAAGAGTAATAAAAGATTTTGGCACAAGTACCAAATGGAAGTACCTAATTAATAATGTTATAACCTTTTTTAGTAAATATAATCCTGAAGAGGCAGAGGTACGAAAACCACAATTGAAAGGTTATTTTCCTCTTATTAAATACATGTTGGAGGTTGCAAGTCAACATTGACATTCTAGCACATGTTGTTTCCGTACTATTTGTTGTAATTATAAGCCATGATGATACCTGCTGAAAATAATTCAAGTGAATTGAACCTCAAGTCATGGGTCACGTTAAATTATGCTCATCAAAATTAAATGAGTAGCCGAAAAAAACAAATAAAACTAATATGGCATATATGTGCATTAACAATATGATTGTAACGTTTATATATTTTGGGTCGCACACATTTATAATGTAGTTATTGTTTTTTTAACGTATAACTTATTGATTTAAGGTTTATATTAAATCTCACGTATAGAATAAATAAGGAAGATTATGTATGCGTGAATGTGACACATGCTTCAAGAAACAAGACACGTGATGATCGGGATGTGGGAAGAAGTTGGTCATTTGATTGGTTCTTGGGCACATTAAAGAAGATGAATGTGAAAGGATTTGGACACTCAACTATTGACAGAACTAAAACATATAGAATGTCGAACTCTTTAGCGATTCCTCAATTTATAGTTAGGTCAATGTCCTTCCAAGAAATTATACACGAAATTTAGCTCAAACATTTAATCAAACATTTTATGTGTTAGTGAATCATCAGTAATTTCACGTAGGAGCAAACCAAACTGAAAAATAACCAAACAAAAAAGATTGGATGAAAACAATAGATCATGAGGATTACACTTTGAGTAGACAAGACAAGGTCGGGTTGGCTCTATAGTTCAATTGGCAAATACTTCAAGAGCAAATAGACGGGGAAATTTTCCAGCTAAAGAAGAATCATCTAACCAGCGGTCCAACCAAAATAAAGTTTTGTCTTGATTACCCACGTTTAATGAAAGAGACTAGAAAACACAATCATTTAGTTTAGAGAACGATTTCAAACATCTAGACCACACTCCACTCCCATGAAGAACCCCTTGAACATCCAGACCCACTTCAGAAGCATAGATCGAAGATACTATCTGAGACCACAAATTTTGAGGTTAATTGACGAATTTTCAACGCCATTTTGCAGTAGAGCCATATTAAAAGCTTCAAGAGAGCAAGACCCAAGACCACCGGTATCTTTAGAAGTCAAGATATCATTCCAACTCACCCAATGTAACTTGCATTCCTACCTCAAATCCTCCCAAAAAAAAAAATTTGTCCGAATCTTTTTGAAGGGTTTTTAGAACTTTCAATGACACAAGAAAAAAAAGTAATAGATACCTAATGCACCAAGAACCGAAGAGATTAGAATAGATCGACCACCAATAAACATAAGTGGAGATTTCCACTTTGAAACCTTTACCCGGAAATTCTCCTCCATACATATAATGATTAATGATCGTTTTATATTCGTTTGGAATAATGATTAATTGATACATATAATAATGACTAGTAGCGTGCCCGTACGATGCGATGGGTTAAAATCAAATATGATATGTAGTTAGGTATTAAGAGTTGTAAAACTCATAATTTCAAGAGATTTGGTCAACTATTTATAAACCGTACTATATTTAATGCGTATTTGTAAGCTGGATTTTTTTAAACTGACTGTAATTGTTTTCTTAAAATCAAAATAAACATTTCCATATTTTAAGTGAAAACATCTAACAACCACATAAATAGTAAAATATTAACAAATAAAGGGATCAATGTGTAAATAGATTTAAATATCCACGTTTTTAGCATGGTTAAAATGATAATATTGCCATTAAAAATAACTGATTTTAAGTTGTATCTTGTGCTTAAAATGTTCATATCTCTTAAATTATGACAGAAACCTTCATTCGTGCATTATAATATAGTATAGATTAATGATCGTATTAGATTCATTTCCAATTATGTATCCCAAAAGTTAGTTAATAGAGTTAAAGAATGCAGTGCTTTTTCTGTAACATTCAATTCAAAAGATAGATTTAAATCATCATACTTTTATTTTATATGGTACATGTAATGATGTAAATATGTAATATATGCTACATTGATTGGGCTTGAGCCTTCAAGCTACATGTTGGGCTACGCACCTAAGAAATTGCAATTTGGTTTTACTTGATTGGGCTTCAAGCAACATGTTGGGCTACGTACATTAAGAAATTGCAGTTTGGGCTCAATTCGGTTACATATGTGAATTGTGATAATTGATATGCGCATTTTGTTGGTTAGGTTCATATAATTTTGTTTTTACAGAATTTAGAATTCAAATGAATTATGATTTAAATCTTTAAAAGGAATTATAATTTGAAAAGTCAAGTGCGTAATAAGAGTCAAACCTATGTTGTCTTTACATGACTCAACAATGTTATTTAATTTGCAAATTTGTTACAAAAGATAGAAATTAAATTTGTTAAAGAAATTAGAAAGTGACGATGAAGATGATAGTACCACGTAATGATTATGAGGATCATAAATCAAAGCATACATCAATTATTTTTATCTAATAGAACAGAACAAATTTTTAAATAACGAAGAATGACGTTATTAAAAAGTCATTTTTACCTGAAAATACTTAAAGCATAATGAATTATTCGCATTTTGCAATTCAACAAACAAGCTTACCACAATCAAAATTAGCCATATTAAGGAAAGCACTAGGAGTGTAGCTAGAAAACCATACTTTCCTCAAGAAACTCATCATCATCCCTTTGCTCTCTTGCATAAACCCAACACAATATGCAGCACTAACAAGACTAAAACTTCTCCATCTCCTTTCTTTTCCATATTTCTCCAACCCCTTTTTAATTCTATCAAATTCATCGTCTTCTTGGTTCGATTTCTTCAAAAATGCCTCCCCGAGGCACCTACCAAGCACTACCGAGTCTTCTAACGATGAACACCCACCTTGACCAATGTCAGGAGTCATGGGATGAAGCGCGTCCCCAGCTACACAAACATTATCTTTCACTATATTACCAAATAAGACATTCCATGGTAATCTAAACTTTAATGGTGCATAGGATATGCTACTTAACGCTGTTCGTTCCACCACATCCTGTGCTTCTTGAGGCATCTTATTGATACGACTCAATACAAATTGCTTCATTTTAGTCGGGTTTACTTGCCAATCGTCTTCATCTATAAGAACAATAATAAATATTATTATAAAACAATGTCTAGAACAACCTTTGGTTTTTTCAGAAAACCATATCAATTGCTCTGTTATGAGAGTGATTATACTGAGTACGTTTTTTTTTTTTTTTTTGTTTTCATAATCAAATATGACAGACATGAATGGCTTACAAGTTGGAACTTGAGAAGGGGTGAACGTGCAAAACCAATACACGCTCTTGTCATCAACCGGAAGAAAACCAAATCGCACACCGCCTCCAAAGTTCACATGGAACATCGGATCAAGACCCGAGCCATTTGGGAACTCAACCAAACCCCGAATAGCCGATCTCCCAACACTTACAGGGGTGTCAAAGCCCAACCATTTAGCCACCACTGAGTTAACTCCATCACACCCTATCAACACCTACATTGATATAACTCATATTAGAGAAAAAGCACCACAATGGTTCACCAAACCATAACCATTGAACCCACCACATACCTTGGTCTTGAGAATGGACCCATCAACTAGGTGCACCACCTTAAAGCGACCTAATTCATCAATGGTTGCAACCTTTGATGAGTACCTAATGGTGCCCGGTGGCAACTCATTCACTATTGCCTCTAGCAAATCCCTTCTCCTGACGCATCGGCTTTCATAGCCCTCACTAGAATCAAAATTTAGTTGCTAGTTAATCAAATATCTACGTATTACCATCACAACTCACCATTTATCAGATGTCTAAAATCAATAGCGGAGGATTGAAGTGGGCCTCTTTTTTTCGTCGGTAATGTTAAATTTTTGTCCAGTAGTGTAAATTTTTTGCCCGGTAATGTTAAATTTTTGTCCAGTAGTGTAAATTTTTTGCCCGGTAACGTAAATTTTTATATAAAACTTAAGTTCGCCCCTCTAAATAAATTTAATTTTGCTCCCGCTCTCTCTACAAGAATGTTCAAGCTCCGCCCCTGTCTAAAATATTAATATAGTTTTCTACTTAAAATTAGTTTTTAATATACTTGTCATATTAATGTGACTTACAATTTTCTATCTTTATCAAGTGCTTGCTCTGAAGTAAAGAGACCAGTATCAGGAGAGGCGATCTTGAATCTGTAATGAGAAGACTAATTTCAAATACTTATTTAAAATAGATATGTTTTTAGTAAATGACGGTTTTACCCTTTCATTTGAGTGGATTTTTGTCTAAGGGTATCCCCAATTCCTACAGCATCTAGCGCCCTCCAAGCGTTGGTCCATAGTGTAAGGGCAAATCCGGTAATTCTCAAACTATCCGATGACTCCAATACCAAGCTCCTCAAACCTAACCTTAAAAATAATAAAACCATATTTAAAACATGTAAATTCTGGAAGACAAACACTAACATGAACATCATGTGATATCCAAACATTAATTTTAAACAGAATACCATGAAGCAATTGTATTTTGTTGTAATACATAAGACGACGTCCACCCTTTTTCTAATAAATACTAATACAAGTGTATTACGTGGTTATTATGGTTTTCTGTTTAAAATTAAACCGCGCAAACATTCAAGAGAAATAGAAATACCTGTGAAGAGATAAGGCAGTAGTGAGACCAGCTAATCCAGCACCCACAATAAGAATATCTACTTCTTCATGTTTCATCTCCTCCAACTTCATTTAAGTTCTCTTTGGAGTTTGTTTCTATTAATGGAAATATTTCAGGTTTTAGTGGAGACTTAATATGTGTGTGTGTTGCTATATATCATGTACTCATGTGGTATATTTTATACAAGAGGTGACCAAATCCAACACGGATTCTCATAGGAAATGCTTGGTGGGTCCTCACTCACTCCCTCAAATGTGTGATTCCCAAGGCAACTAATCATTATTTTTATATCTTTTACATGATATAAATAAAAGGCGAGAAAAATGATAAAGAAAAAAAAACTAAAAGAGTTAAATTTGGTTTTGCTCCTGAAAATTTAATGAAAATATTAAATCACATTCAAAAGTTTTATAAGTTGTTTCATTAAAAGAGTTTAATTCGGTTTTACTCCTCAAAATATAATAAAAATATCAAGTCACCTCCAAATTTTTTATAAGTTGTTTTATTTTTTTGAGTAAATTGCTATTTTCGTCCCTGTGGTTTGGTGAAAATTGCCACTTTCATCCAATAGTTTATTTTTTCGCATCTGGGTCCCTGTGGTTTACAAATCTTGTCATATTCATCCAGTTCGTTAACTTCATCCAACATTCTCCGTTAAATAAAGGGTATATTGGTCATTTTACATATATGTTTTATTTTTTTATTTTTTTAAACCCCATTTAATATATCCCCTTTAAACAAATTGTTATTTTAGTCCCTGTGGTTTGGACATGTTTGCCAATTCAGTTCAAAAATCCCACCACCTTGGCATAAAACACCATATCACCACCACCCGTGATGGAACCACCATGTAGACGTAGGGTACAAATAACCCACACAAGACCGAGTACCAGAACACGAAAGCCCGGCCCATGCGGGTGGAACGGGTAAGCCAGCAGGACACGTGCCCCGCATTTAATTACATCGGAATCACCCCAATCATAACCGATAATTCAATAACGGTCGGAGAACATAAAAGGTAATGGAATTGCCGGGGAATAATCCCTGTAAATCAGCACACGAGACGGGTACCACCACCTTAACTGGTGTTGTTTTCAGTGTGCGTAGGTGTGAAGCTTCAGAGAGCATCGGTAGATCGAAGTTCAACAAGACCGGAACCATCCAGAGTTGGACCTCGTATTTACACACCACACCACCACCACACCGCAAACCACCACCACTCCATCAGAACCACCAAATCATCACCACCACCCTATCATAAAACCACCAACACCACACCAGACAGGCACCACCACCACACATTAGATCTCCACCATCACACATGTCACACCCTCAAATTCCGGGTCTGGAATCTATCACGGAGGGGTGAGCAAACAGGATCGAACACAGTAGTTACACATGATATGCAATTATCTATATGATAAGTTTTAGATAATCAATCCATTATTATTCAGAGCGTTAGATATTATACGCAGCGGAAATAAATATATATTGTTTCTTAACAATACGTCTAATCATGTCTTATCAATAACCAATATGTATCTTGAGCTCTTATATGATCCTACGTGCATGTCCATAAGCTCCTAGTAGATACCTGAGAATACATGTAAATCAAGTGTCAACACAGGGTTGGTGAGTTCATAGGTAAGTAAAACATAATTGATAAACCATTAGTTTTCATCAAAATAGGATTTTCTGTAAAAGTGTGACTACTCACTGGTGTCACTTGGTATATGAATAGCCTGTCAGAACCCTTTTATAAGGTGAATCCGCTATCCCATATACTTACTACGTACAAGCCCAACAAATCCTTCATATAGGATTTGCCCATGTATCATAGTTTATCATTAATCATCAACTATCATCAATTCAGATTTACTGTAAAAGTGTGAGTTTAATTTACTCACCGGTATATGAATAGCCTGTCGGAACCCTTTTTAATAAGGTGAACCCGCTATCCCACATACCCACTATGTACAAGCCCAACAAATCCTTCACATAGGATTTGTCCATGTATCATAGTTTAATATCATTTTCATGTGTATATTATGTTATTTATAATAATTTCAAATCAGAGGGAGCAAATCCTCCTTTACATTTATCCTCATATGGGTTGTAAATGGAACTATAATAGCAAACTTAATATAGTGCACATCTGCCTTCTCACACCAGAACAAGTCATCCCGAATGACAATAAGATCTTTATGCATCTTGGTAAGGACCACATGTCCAAACCTTTATGGGGGTAAGTCACTCCCCGATAGTACTATCCAAAAGATCCCTGCCTTGTTAATAGTCCAGTTTACAGAGAAGGATTTTCAATATAACCATATGTAATCATAAATGTGATTCAATTATTATTTAACATAATACACAAAAATAATTTGTAATTTTAATTACAACATGTATTCCAGCCCCAAAATATTTAAATGATTAAAAAAAGGGAATAGTTATGAACTCACATCAGTCCTTGTATGGTGTTAACAAGTTAGTAAATTCCTCCTAAGAAATTATAATTCACATAAGCAAACAAATACAAATCCTTAACCTAAATAAGTTAGATCTTGAACCTGGCGTTAAATTGATCTAAGGTTTGGTTTTCTGGGATGTAACATCTTGTAATTTTAAATTGATTTAAAGTTAGTTTATTAATAATAAATAATAAATTAATAATAATAATAATAATAATAATATTGATAGCTAATTATAAATAATAATAATAATAATAGTAGTAACTAATAATAATGACAATAATAACTAATAATAATAGTAATAATAATACTAATGTAATTATAAAAATGGTAACCATAATGTTAATGGAAATAATAATACTAATAATGATAATAATAATAATAATAATAATAATAATAATAATAATAATAATAATAATAATAATAAAACTTAGAATTATAGTGCAGGGGGTCGTATTGTAATTTTGAAAACTTGAATAAAGAGTTATAACATAAAATGATAAGAGATTGAAATTGCAGGGACCATTTTGTAAATTATTCAAACATCCCCCCTCTTCCCCGTCGGATTCTCGTCGCCGGCGAACGGCTCCGGCGAGCCCACAACGACCAATTTACTCAATTTTAAATCAAAACAAACATCCTGACAACCTCATGTGCAAGGTTCGAACGCGTGCTCAAGATTAATTCGAAAAATCAGTGCGATTCAGTCTCTGTTTTCTAACCTCGCGTGGTCGACAACTTTAGCAGTCGATAGATCGCACTACAGACTTTAATAATCAAATTGAAATCGCACTAACACACTTAAGATCTGTTATAACGCTCCTGTGACTTCAATTTCGTTCAAAACAATTGAAAACACTCCATTCGAATAACTCCACTGCCGCGGACCTGCAACTCAATCCAACCCATATTACGAGCATCCTTAATCAAGTTTGATTGCGGCCTTTCATTCCCCATCACCATAAGAAGCTGCACACAGGATTAATTGGATTTTCATTGCTTATTTCGTCTCCTTCGATCGACTCCCCTGCCGTGACTGTTCTTCGTTCAATTCATCTTCGATCCATCACCATACAGGTAATTCGACACACACACACGCTCGGTTTTACATGAGGGTTAAAGGCATTATGATTTCAGAATCATTCGAAATCGAATTGGACCTCAATTGGGTGAGGATCGAACTGGGGCTCATTCGGGAATCATGGTTTAATAGAAGTAGAGCTTAAAACAATTAAAAACCGAGACCTAATGCGGCCACGGCCTTTGGTTCACCGGTAATGCATGCACAATATACACGGGAGGTCCCGGGTTCGAACCCAGCAACCCCCGTTCTTTTTTTAAAAGGCCTTTTTGGCCCTTAAAAATTGTATAAAAATTCTAAAATTATTGAAACCAGTTTTATAAACTTAAAATATTTTTCTTTACATCAAACCAATTATCTGCAAATTTATTTTTTATAATATCTTAATATTTATTTTATTTTATTAAAACAAATAATAAAACTAGTTAAATAATTTATAAAATATACTTCAAAGAGTTGTTTATCTTAACAAAACATTACAATTGGATTATTTTCATGTTTTAGTTTACTAATTATTATTGTTTCAAATAATGAATAATTATTTGTCTCAAATAATAAATACTAAAAGTTTTATCATGATAATTGTAGAAATTATATATTTTATAATTTCATAAATTTTTCTAAAATATTAATCTCTTATAAAATATACAAACTAAAGGTTAGATTAATAATTTGTTATTAATCAAAACGTTATTCCAATTAATCTTAAATAATTATAAAGTTTTATATATATTAAACCTTATCAATTTTTATACTTAAAATTCATTCTTAAAATACTAAAACACATATATGAAATTCTCCTAATGGATCGAAACGCGAATAATTACTTTATAAATTTAATTACTCGACAAACCTCACAATTCTAATTGAAACCCTAGTTCACGTTAAAACATTAAAGCTTATTATTAAGACTTTAACCTTGTGAATATATATTTACATATTTAGGTGCCTTGTAACGATTCACGTTGGAACGACGCCTACTATTATTCTTATTAATCGTCATTATATACTTATTTGACAAGTGAGTTTTCCTTGCCCCCCTTTTACTTTATTTCACACCATTTTGGGGTGAAACATGATACTTATACATTACACACTTATAAACGTTTGAGACTTGTAAAGCACTTGCAATTCATCTTTATATCTTGTCATGGTTATTTGTATGTTGTAAGCGATTATATGAGATACATAGTTTGTTACAATTATTAACTATTGCTAGCCTGGCGACGTCTTAGATCTTTGGGCCTGACAAGCCTATTTGGTGCTAAAGTCGATGTATTGCCGACTCTTAGGAGCCGTATGCTTGTGCACTAGGGAACCAAATACACTTAGCCAATCTTATATACTTGTAATCAAGTCGAGGTTTGATTTTGAAGATATGTGTTCTATAACCTTACTAGCTTATAACCTATGACATGAATTGCAACTTATAATCTTTTCTTATTATGTATGAAAACATTGGAAACTCACCAACTATTTTTAGTTGACCTTTTATTTTTATCATATTTCAGGTGACCCCCAAGTTTAAAGTGGTATTTTGAAGCTTGTAATAAAACTAGGACGTGGACCTAGATAAATAAATGAAATGTTATGTCATGTTTTGATATTTGTTTGAATGTATTTCGTGATTGAGACTTATGTTTGTAATTCATGTTGAAACTATTAATTTAATTATTTACATTTAAACATAGCGTTATGTGGCTGTGAACAATCTTATCCCTCACACCTCGACGATTCCGCCGTCAAGGTTGGGGTGTGACATGGGATTTGCTATAAACATATAATTAAATCATTTAGTTATTTGTTAATTCTTTAATAACTAAAGATTTACATTTCATAATATTTAATTAGTTTAATAATGATTTTAACATATCATTATGTTCCAAATAAATCTTAGACGTTATTTAAATATGTAAATTTATATTTAATTTTATAAGATTTTATAGACACAAATTATCTAGACATTATATTCTAAATAAATTGCAAACATTATTTAACTATGTAAGTTTATATTTAATTTTGTAAGATTTATAAATATTTAAATTTATAAAATCTAATTTGTGTTTATTTTATCATAATTAATCCATATTTAATAATATAATGTCTATTAATAATTTGATGATTTAAAATATTATTTAAAATCCATTTTATAAAAATAACAATTTATAACATTTGCAATAATTTTTATAAATAATTAATAAGGTTTTTAATGAAATCAATTTCCAGAAAATAATTAGGTAACTCCTAAAATAAACAAAGTTTATAAAAATTATTTTTATAATTTTTAATAATTTTTCTGTATTTTTAAAAGGCCAAAAAGGGCTCTAAAAAATATATGTTGGGGCCGGGTTCGAACCCGTGACCTCCATCCCATAATGCAACACACAAACCAGTGAACCAAAGGCATACAGCCGCAATGGTTCACGGTTTTTATTTCTTTTAAACACAGATTCCAAAACCTTTCCCCACCCGTATGAACCCTAGGTTCGATCCGAGTCAAATTGATCCACGAATCGATGTTGTTAACGATGGAAACCATAGGGCTTTTATTCCTTATGAGAAACCGAGCATGTGGGTATGTTCAATTACCTGTTTCGAGTTTGATTTGATGAAGAACAGTGAGTTGCAGGTCGTGGTCGAGTGAGGTAGCCAAATCGATATGTTTGTATGTTTTTAGATCAAATGAAAGTCGATGGAAGTGTTTAAATGCTCAATCAATCGTTAGTGTGCATTTACTTTTGATTATAATTATTGTTCAGTGCGTTTATTGGTGGTGGTCGACCGATAGTGGAAAGAAATAGAAATCGCATTAAACCGACACCATTATACAAATTTCAAGGGCCCACGAGTTCGAATCATACACGTGAAGTTGTCGGGGTGATTTAATTGAGTCGAAACCAGCTTAATTTGGCGTTTGGGGTTGCCGGAGTGCCGCCGGAGAAGGTGGCCGGCGGTGGTCGGGAAATCGGGCGGTGGGGTTGGGTGTTTTAAAACAATTTACAAAACTGGTCCCTGTGGTTTAATATGTTATCATTTTATGTTGAAAATATTTAAATCAAGTTTCAAAAACTACAAAATTACCCTTTAACTTATAAACCTTTATAAATTATTATTTTTAATAAAATATTATTATTATTATTATTTATATTATTATTATTATCATTATTATTATTATTATTATTATTATTATTAATGTTATTATTAATAATAGTGATAATAATATCATTATTATCATTATATTATATATATATTTATATATATATATATATATTTTTTAAGTTAACGGAATTTTTCCGGGGTGTCACATCATCCCCTGTTAGAGGAATTTTCGTCTCGAATGTAACATCTCGTAATTTTGGATTAATTTAAAGTTAGCATTGTTAAATTCTTGTATGGACTAACTGTGTCAGTCATGAAACTTATGGGTTGTTTATGCATATTACTTTAATTAGTCTTTTAAATCTGTTAAATTGTAAAGTTATAATGACAATAATAATAATAGTAATAATGATAATAATAATAATAATAAATAATAATAATAATAATAATAATAATAATAATACTAATACTAATAATAATAATAATAATATAGTTATCAATAAATTGGTAAAGATTATAGATTAATCATGTATTAAATTTTGTTTTAAAAGTCTAGGGGGTTGTATCGCAAATTTTAAAACTCCAACAGAAACCTGTTAACATGAATTAACAAAATAAAAACCACAGGGGCTACTTGTGTAAATATGCAAAATCCATTTTTTTTCTCCCCTCCCCCTCCCGTAAATCCGGCCAGCATCCCGGCTGCCGGAATCGGCGCCGGCGACCGGTAAAACAACCCGAAACCCCCCAACTTCGAACCCAAATGATCCCAACCGGTTCACGAACGTGGTCCGAATTCAATGGCGACCTTTAATTGAGTTAATTAGCCGTTGCGAACACTAAACAAGTCGAGTAACCGTCAACTTTAAATCATTAGCCGTTCGAGCAATTAAAACTAATAATAATCCAATTAAACGAAACAAAACGATCGGCCTATCTATCCCAAACGTTTACTACTTCCAATTACACCTGAAACCCACAAGTTCACCTTGTTCGACTACCTCTTTCGCCGCGAACCTGCAAGCTAAGCGAGAACCACCTTCCGAGTGATTTAAACCAAAATTAACATAGGGCTTTTGATCACCGAGACCCTTAGAAGCTTTCTGTACAACGGATTTGATTATCATCATTGTTTGGGCATCGATCGAGCATCAAGTGGTCGCGGCTTGTTCTTCGTCTGTTCTTAACATCAAATCATCTTTAATCGGGTAATTACACATATCCAAATACTCGATTTTAGTTGAGGATCAAAAGCCCTCACATTCATTTGGTTAACACTATCGATTTGATCCTCAATTTGGATGCGGATCAAACTAGGGTTTATGTGAGGTTAGGGATAACTATTTGTTTGTATTTAAAAGTCTTAAAAACCAAGTGAAACCGTGGCTGACAGCCTTGGTTCACTGGTTAGACACATGCACACTGACCTTGAGGTCCCGGGTTCGAACCCGGGCACCCTCAAACCTATTTTTTTGGCTTTCTAGCCTTTAAAAAAATTACAGAAAATTGCTAAAAAACTATAAAATTAATTTTGTAAACTTTGTAAATTTTTAAAATCACCAAATTACTTCCTGCAATTTATTTATAAAAATATCCTTAGATTTTATCTAAAATTCTAAGAGAACGTTATAGCTAATATATATTTTGTAAAATTTAGACTTAAAATACTAGTTTATTATTTCAACCATTGTTTATTTAAGTTGTCAATTTAATCGTGTTTATTTTTTTTAGTTAATTACAAAACCTTAATTTAACTTTAGGAATAATATTAAATTTTTATAAATGTTATTCTTGTCCCATATTTTATAATATAAATCGTTGCTACGAAAATTGGTATCGTTTGTTAAATATAAATGACAAAAACCCCAAACCTCAAATAAAAACCCTAGCTCATAATAATACATTGAACTTAATATTAGACTTTAATCTTGTGCTTAAATATATTTAGGTGACTTGTGACGATACAACTTGGAACGACGTTTATTATTATTTTTATTTACCTTCACCGCATACTTATTGATCAAGTGAGTTTTCCTTGCCCCGTTTTACTTTATTTCACACTATTTTGGGGTGAAACATGACACTTATACAACTTACACTTATAAACGTTTGAGACTTGTAAAGCACATGCAATTCATCTTTTATTTTGTCATGGTTATTGGTGTGTTGTAAGTGATTATATGAGATACATAGTTTGTTTACAATCATTAACTATTGCTAGCCTGGCGACGTCTTAGATCTTTGGGCCTGACAAGCCTATTTGGTGCTAAAGTCGATGTATTACCGACTCCTAGGAGCCGTATGCTTGTGTACTAGGGAACCAAATACACTTAGCCAATCTTATATACTTGTAATCAAGTCGAGGTTTGGTTGTAACGATATGTGTTCTATAACCTTACTAGCTTATAACCTATGACATGAATTGCTACTTGTAACTTTATCATATTATGTATGAAAACCTTGGAAACTCACCAACTATTTTTAGTTGACCTTTATTTTTATCATGTTTCAGGTAACCCCCAAGCTTAAAGTGGTCTTTTGAAGCTTGCAATAAAACTAGGACGTGGACCTAGTTAAATAAATAAATGTTATGTTTTGATTTATGTTTGAACTTAATTCATGTTTGAGACTCATGTTTGTATTTCCTGTTGAAACTTAAAATATTAATATTTACCTTTAAATATAGCGTTATGTGGCTGTGAACAATCTTATCCCTCACACCTCGACGATTCCGCCATCAAGGTTGGGGTGTGACAGATTGGTATCAGAGCCCGTAACTATAGGGAATTAGGTTATTAGAAATGGTGACCTAGACTATAGCATATGCATGAACCTTATAGAATTATATTTCTATCTTTTAAGGTATATGGTTTGCATGCTACATAATGCTATGTTCCCTTATGTGCAATTTGATGCCTTAGCATAGGATTGCCTAAACATTTCTACATGTCTCCCAAAACTTACATTTGACTCTTAGACTCTCCCCGAACATGAAACCTCTTAATCTTATTCTCGACGACACGTGGAATCGTATACTTATGCTTATGACTTGGATCTTTAGGCGTTATGTCTAATCTATATAAATCTCATCAAGGTTTTGATTTCATGAACCTAAGAAATATTGTGTGACACATAGACACCTGTATTCTGGATTTCCTGGCAAAAAGCCCTCGGGCTAAGGCAAGCGTATTCGTATAAATCTCATTGAGGGGCCCGTTACGCTACCTGGGGATTTCTGGGATGAGTGATAAACTATGGTCAAAATACACATATCTCTAAGGAAAATGGGTCAATTCACCTTGACGTGTCAACGATTCCAAATGGTAATGCGTTACCTAATGGAATCATCCCGTGTACCTTACAACCCTTAGCTTATTTTTGTCTAAACTACTATCCTTTGTTATCCTCACTCCCGTAACTAACACATTTTGTATATCCAGCATGTCTCGTCATCATGGAAAGCGTGGAAGTTCCGACCGTAAGCTTGCAGCAATGATTGCCCGACAAATGGCTGCTGTACTCCCAACCATGGTTGCTGAGCTTAATAGCACCCTAATGGCTAATAGCAACAACAACACTAATGGGAACAATAGTGGTGCTCATGGAGAGAATAACAACAATCAACAAGGGAACACCCGTACTTGCACTTTCAAACACTTCAACTCGTGCAAACCCACTAGTTTTAGTGGAAAAGAAGGAGCCACTGGACTTCTCGAGTGGTTTGAAAGTATGGAGAACACCTTATCGTTAGCGAGTGCCCTGATGAGTTCAAAGTTCGCTATGCTGCAAGTGTCCGTCAACAACGGGCACTAACATGGTGGAATAGTGAAAAGAAAAACCGTGGAACTGAGGTTGCTTTGGCGTTGCCCTGGGAAGAATTTAAGGATATCATGATCCAAAAGTTTTGCCCGAGGAGCGAGTTGCAAAAGCTGGAGGAGGAGTTCTGGAACCTCAAACAGGATGGTGGGAATCATTTGGCTTATTCCACCCGACATCATGAATTGAGTATGCTCCTACCACAGATGGTGGACACCGTACCCCGTAACATTGAAAAATTCATCAAGGGGGTACCACCTCAAATTCAAGATGCCGTGGTGGGTAGTAGGCCCACAACCTTGGAGGAAACAATCACAATCACCGCTCAACTCACTGAGAACCATATACGAGCGGGCACCATGTCTGTGAAGGGTGCAAAGAAGGTGGAAAAGACGGCTTCTGAGGCTGTTAAGGAGACTAAAGCTGAACCGTCTCACAACAACAACAACAACAAGAAGCGTAAGTTTACACCGGCACGCAACTATGCCGTGGCTGCACCCAAACAACCCCAAACGCAACTTGTACCTGCCGCTGCACCTGTAGCACAAGTGCCTGGGGCTAGAGCTTATGCTGGTCCTCAACCTATGTGCAACACGTGTAGATACCATCATCCGGGGAATCAACCATGCCGTATCTGTACCTTATGCGGTAAATATGGTCACTGGGTGGCGACTTGTCACCGTGCACCTAACAACGCCGCCATGGTCACAAACCGTGTTTGCTACAATTGTGGGGAACCTGGTCATTTCCGCCCACAATGCCCTCGCCTGGTGGGTAATGTTCCACAAGCTCGAGGACGTGCTTTCAACATCAACGCTAACCAAGCACAAGCAAACAACGATGTGGTGAATGGTATGTTAACTTACTTGTAACTTTTGTGATCCGATTCTTTTCGTACATTACTTGTGTCGTTAAATACCTTAAAAATTGAACAGGTATGTTTCTTATTAATAAGACTTACGCCTATGTCCTGTTTGATTCTGGAGCCGATAAGAGTTTTGTTTCATTAGAGTTTGAACCCGTACTTGCTAAGCCACATACGAAACTAGAAAGACCTCTCACCGTTGAAGTTGCCGATGGAGAACCGATCACTGTGGATGTTGTTATCCGTGATTGCATCTTAAGTCTTGACACTCACGATTTTCTTATTGATCTTATTCCTATGAAACTTGGAAGCTTCGATGTCATCATTGGTATGGATTGGTTGGCCAAACACCATGCCGAGATCGTTTGTTTTGAGAAGTGCATCCGTATACCGTTACCATCTGGGGATACTTTGAAAGTGTTCGGCGAAAAATCTTCTAAAGGGCTTAAACTCATGTCTTGCACTCAAGCCCGGAAGTGTTTAAGTAAGAACTATATGGCGTTCTTAGCTTACGTGGTCAACACAAAAGTCAAAGGGAAAGAACTTAAGGACGTTCCGATTGTCCGAGACTTTCCTGAAGTATTTCCCGATGACCTTAGTGGTTTACCTCCCGTGCGTGAAGTCGAGTTCAAAATTGACTTAATACCGGGAGCAAACCCCGTGGCTAAGTCACCGTATCGACTTGCACCATCGGAAATGCAAGAACTTTCTAGTCAACTTCAAGAGCTAACTGAGAAGGGTTTCATTCGTCCAAGTTCTTCGCCGTGGGGTGCACCTGTCCTCTTCGTGAAGAAGAAAGATGGATCGTTTCGTATGTGCATCGACTATCGTGAGCTTAACAAGCTTACCATCAAGAACCGCTATCCTCTTCCTCGCATCGATGACCTGTTTGATCAACTTCAAGGAGCTGCTATATTCTCAAAGATTGATCTACGTTTTGGATATCATCAGTTACGAGTCCATGATGATGATATCCCAAAGACAGCGTTTCGTACTCGTTATGGACACTACGAGTTTATGGTGATGCCTTTTGGTTTAACTAATGCTCCTGCTGTCTTCATGGATCTTATGAACCGAGTATGCAAGCCTTATCTAGATAAGTTTGTGATCGTCTTCATTGATGACATACTTATCTACTCCAAGACTAACACCGAGCATGAACTGCATTTGCGACAAGTTCTTGAGTTGTTGAAGAAAGAACAATTGTACGCGAAGTTCTCGAAGTGTGACTTCTGGCTCGAGGAAGTTCAATTTCTAGGACACGTGGTGAATAGCCAAGGAATTCATGTTGACCCTTCAAAGGTGGAAGCTGTAAAGAATTGGTGTGTCCCCACGACTCCAACCGAGATTCGTTCTTTCCTTGGTCTTGCTGGTTATTACCGGCGATTCATCGCCAACTTTTCAAGGATCGCGAAGCCTCTCACTTCCCTGACACAAAAGAATAAACCATTCGAGTGGGGGCCCGAACAGAAAGAAGCTTTTGAAGCATTAAAGCACAAACTGTGCAATGCTCCTATCTTGACCCTACCCGATGGAAACGATGATTTCACCGTATATTGTGATGCATCAAAACAAGGCCTTGGTTGTGTTCTTATGCAACGAGGAAAGGTCATAGCTTATGCATCGAGACAACTGAAGGTTCACGAGGTGAATTACACAACACACGATCTCGAGCTTGGTGCTGTTGTTTTTGCTTTGAAGATTTGGAGACATTACCTTTATGGTACGCAATGTATAGTCTACACCGATCACAAAAGCCTTCAACACGTTTTTAACCAAAAAGATCTCAATATGAGACAACGTCGTTGGCTTGAGTTGATTAGTGATTATGACTGTGACATTCGTTACCATCCTGGAAAGGCAAATGTTGTGGCCGATGCACTAAGTCGAAAGGTTCATGGCAAGATGGTCTCGTTCCAAGAAATTCGCGATCGACGACAATGGTTTGACACCTTGAGAGGATTCGATACTGAATTCGACTAGATGTCAACGAGGCTACTGTACTGCTACAAAACTTGAGAATCGATAGTGACATCAAGGCTAGTATCTTGGAGGCTCAACAAAGGGTTCAACAAGAAGGCAGAATGAAGGATGAACTGGAGAATAACCTTCTAACTCAATTGGAGACGAAACCTAATGGGTTGATGTATTTCGCGAACCGAATTTGGGTTCCAAATCGTGATAATCTTCGTACTCTTGTCATGAACGAAGCTCATCAAACTCGTTATTCTATTCATCCTGGCTCTGATAAGATGTACATGGATCTGCGTAGTCAATATTGGTGGCCTGGAATGAAGAAAGACATAGCGACTTATGTAGCTAAGTGCCTCACGTGTACGAAGGTTAAAGCTGAACATCAACGTCCAAGTGGATTACTTGAGCAACCCGAGATTCCTATGTGGAAGTGGGAACACATATCCATGGACTTCATAACCAAACTACCCCGAACCTCTCGTGGACATGATAGCATATGGGTGATCGTTGACCGATTGACCAAGTCGGCGCATTTTATACCCATACGTGACACCTACAAGACATCAAGGTTGGCTCGTATATACATTGATGAAATTGTAAGTCGTCATGGGGTACCTCTACACATCATATCCGACCGAGACGCTCGTTTCACTTCACATTTTTGGTCGTCTATGCAAGAACTCTTGGGAACTCAATTGGATCTAAGCACGGCTTACCATCCCCAAACTGATGGTCAAACCGAGCGAACAATCCAAACCTTGGAGGATTTGCTACGTCTTTGTGTCCTTGACTTTGGTGGTGATTGGGATACGCATCTACCGCTAGCGGAATTTTCGTATAACAATAGTTACCACTCGAGTATCAAGATGGCACCGTTCGAAGCGCTTTATGGTCGTAAATGCCGTTCACCGATCTGCTGGACCGACATTGGTGAAAACTTCATCACTGGTCCTGAACTTATACAAGAGACGACCGATAAAATTTCTACCATCCGAAAGAACCTTGAAGTGGCAAGAAGTCGACAAAAGAGCTATGCTGATAAGAGACGTAAACCGTTGGAATTCCAAGTTGGGGAGATGGTTCTTCTTAAGGTTTCACCGTGGAAGGGTGTCGTTCGCTTTGGAAAGAAGGGTAAACTGGCCCCAAGATTTGTAGGACCTTTCAAGATTCTGAAAAGAATTGGGAAAGTGGCTTACAAACTGGAATTACCTTCCGACCTTAGTGGAGTTCATCCTGTGTTCCATGTCTCGAATTTGAGGAAGTGCCTGGCTGACGAAGGTCTGCATGTCCCGTTGGATGACATCCAGATCGACGAGTCATTACACTTTGTCGAGAAACCCGTGGAAGTTATGGATCGCATTATGAAGAAGACTCGAACCACAACTACCCCAATTGTCAAGGTTCGTTGGGAGAATAAGCGTGGAGCTGAATTTACTTGGGAACGTGAGGAGCACATGAAGAAGAAATACCCGTTTTTATTTGTATAGTTTCATTCTTAATTTCGGGACGAAATTCTTTTAAGTTGGGGAGACTGTAACATCTCGTAATTTTGGATTAATTTAAAAGTTAGCATTGTTAAATTCTTGTATGGACTAACTGTGTCAGTCATGAAACTTATGGGTTGTTTATGCATATTACTTTAATTAGTCTTTTAAATCTGTTAAATTTGTAAAGTTATAATGACAATAATAATAATAGTAATAATGATAATAATAATAATAATAATAATAATAATAATAATAATAATAATAATAATAATAATAATAATAATACTAATAATAATAATAATAATATAGTTATCAATAAATTGGTAAAGATTATAGATTAATCATGTATTAAATTTGTTTTAAAAGTCTAGGGGGTTGTATCGCAAATTTTAAAACTCCAACAGAAACCTGTTAACATGAATTAACAAAATAAAAACCACAGGGGCTACTTGTGTAAATATGCAAAATCCATTTTTTTTCTCCCCTCCCCCTCCCGTAAATCCGGCCAGCATCCCGGCTGCCGGAATCGGCGCCGGCGACCGGTAAAACAACCCGAAACCCCCCAACTTCGAACCCAAATGATCCCAACCGGTTCACGAACGTGGTCCGAATTCAATGGCGACCTATAATTGAGTTAATTAGCCGTTGCGAACACTAAACAAGTCGAGTAACCGTCAACTTTAAATCATTAGCCGTTCGAGCAATTAAACTAATAATAATCCAATTAAACGAAACAAAACGATCGGCCTATCTATCCCAAACGTTTACTACTTCCAATTACACCTGAAACCCACAAGTTCACCTTGTTCGACTACCTCTTTCGCCGCGAACCTGCAAGCTAAGCGAGAACCACCTTCCGAGTGATTTAAACCAAAATTAACATAGGGCTTTTGATCACCGAGACCCTTAGAAGCTTTCTGTACAACGGATTTGATTATCATCATTGTTTGGGCATCGATCGAGCATCAAGTGGTCGCGGCTTGTTCTTCGTCTGTTCTTAACATCAAATCATCTTTAATCGGGTAATTACACATATCCAAATACTCGATTTTAGTTGAGGATCAAAAGCCCTCACATTCATTGGTTAACACTATCGATTTGATCCTCAATTTGGATGCGGATCAAACTAGGGTTTATGTGAGGTTAGGGATAACTATTTGTTTGTATTTAAAGTCTTAAAAACCAAGTGAAACCGTGGCTGACAGCCTTGGTTCACTGGTTAGACACATGCACACTGACCTTGAGGTCCCGGGTTCGAACCCGGGCACCCTCAAACCTATTTTTTTGGCTTTCTAGCCTTTAAAAAAATTACAGAAAATTGCTAAAAAACTATAAAATTAATTTTGTAAACTTTGTAAATTTTTAAAATCACCAAATTACTTCCTGCAATTTATTTATAAAATATCCTTAGATTTTATCTAAAATTCTAAGAGAACGTTATAGCTAATATATATTTTGTAACATTTAGACTTAAAATACTAGTTTATTATTTCAACCATTGTTTATTTAAGTTGTCAATTTAATCGTGTTTATTTTTTTTAGTTAATTACAAAACCTTAATTTAACTTTAGGAATAATATTAAATTTTTATAAATGTTATTCTTGTCCCATATTTTATAATATAAATCGTTGCTACGAAAATTGGTATCGTTTGTTAAATATAAATGACAAAAACCCCAAACCTCAAATAAAAACCCTAGCTCATAATAATACATTGAACTTAATATTAGACTTTAATCTTGTGCTTAAATATATTTAGGTGACTTGTGACGATACAACTTGGAACGACGTTTATTATTATTTTTATTTACCTTCACCGCATACTTATTGATCAAGTGAGTTTTCCTTGCCCCGTTTTACTTTATTTCACACTATTTTGGGGTGAAACATGACACTTATACAACTTACACTTATAAACGTTTGAGACTTGTAAAGCACATGCAATTCATCTTTATATTTTGTCATGGTTATTGGTGTGTTGTAAGTGATTATATGAGATACATAGTTTGTTTACAATCATTAACTATTGCTAGCCTGGCGACGTCTTAGATCTTTGGGCCTGACAAGCCTATTTGGTGCTAAAGTCGATGTATTGCCGACTCCTAGGAGCCGTATGCTTGTGCACTAGGGAACCAAATACACTTAGCCAATCTTATATACTTGTAATCAAGTCGAGGTTTGGTTGTAACGATATGTGTTCTATAACCTTACTAGCTTATAACCTATGACATGAATTGCTACTTGTAACTTTATCATATTATGTATGAAAACCTTGGAAACTCACCAACTATTTTTAGTTGACCTTTTATTTTTATCATGTTTCAGGTAACCCCCAAGCTTAAAGTGGTCTTTTGAAGCTTGCAATAAAACTAGGACGTGGACCTAGTTAAATAAATAAAATGTTATGTTTTGATTTATGTTTGAACTTAATTCATGTTTGAGACTCATGTTTGTATTTCCTGTTGAAACTTAAAATATTAATATTTACCTTTAAATATAGCGTTATGTGGCTGTGAACAATCTTATCCCTCACACCTCGACGATTCCGCCGTCAAGGTTGGGGTGTGACATCGAAAATTAAGAAGTACTGGCAACATTCTTAAACAGGTTAGGATACTAGCGCATCATTTCGTCCTCTCGTTCCCAAGTGAACTCAGGACCACGCCGGGAGTTCCACCGAACTCTGACAATCGGAATTTTGCTATGCTTTAGTTGTTTAACTT
This sequence comes from Flaveria linearis, assembly GCA_024085815.1. Classification (NCBI taxonomy): domain Eukaryota; kingdom Viridiplantae; phylum Streptophyta; class Magnoliopsida; order Asterales; family Asteraceae; genus Flaveria; species Flaveria linearis. Next base: position 55,647 of record JABSNV010000364.1, on the reverse strand, counting down.
CACGATCCATAATTTCCAGAATATAATTTCGTGGTAAGGTGATGTCTACAAATCAAATTAAGACCAAAAGATTATCCGTCGGAATTTAAGAATCCCAAACATCACCATATAAAATGATCTTAACGCATATCTTGTGAAGATGTATTCCTCCTTTGAACAACCATCGGTCTAAGAACAAGGTTTTAGATGATACAGATGAATTTAGGAATTCAGATGATACAGATGGATTTAATGAACAAAGTTTTAGAGACATTCAAGATATTCCCAAATCGGAAAGGAAACCTAAGATTCTTCTTGTTGAAGATCATGTGGTGAATGTGATAGTGTGTAGCATTTGTCACCAAGGTACGGGTTTCAATCCTATTTTGGTGAGATCATGTCATTTGTGAACTGTAAGTTCCAATGAGAATAGTTGAAGTCAATCCTTAAGATAAGGAAATCACCTTAATAGGATGAAATTTCACAAAACAAACAATTAGAAACCATTTATCGAAACGAATAGAGATTCAGTAAGGGCACAACATAATTTCAGAGTCTTCTTTTAAAGACACAACAAGGGATGCATCGGATAAACACTTCCTTAGATTAGATACGTGAAATACATCATGCACACCACCAAGTTCAGCGTGTAGATTTAATTCATAGGCTACTGGGACGATCCTTCTAACAATTTCAAAAGGCCCCACGTAGCGAGGGTTCAATTTCCCTCGTTTCCCAAAGCGTATAACTCCCTTCCAGGGAGATACCTTTAGCGAAACTTTATCTCCTTCCTGAAATTCAAGTGGCTTGCGGTGTTTATCAGCGTAACCTTTCTGGCGATCCCTGGCAGCAGCCATGCGTTCTTTTATCTGGACAATTTTCTCATGAGTTTCAAAGATCAATTCTGGGCCAGTAAGTTGACTATCTCCAACTTCTGTCCAGCAAAGCGATGATCTACATTTACGTCCATATAAGGCCTCGAATGGTGCCGCCTTGATGCTCGAATGATAGCTATTTTATGTGAGAATTCTACCAAAGGTAGATAACCTTCCCAGTTCTTTCCAAAATCAATAACACAAACTCTAAGCATATCCTCAAGAGTTTGTATGGTTCTTTCACTTTGACCATCAGTCTTAGGGTGATAGGATGTGCTCATATCTAGGCGAGTACCTAGAGCTTTCTGAAGTTTATCCTAAAAGATAGATGTAAATCGTGCGTCACGATTAGAGATGATAGACACTGGCACTCCGTGTCTAGAGATAATTTCTAAGCAACTAGGGTTAATGCTAAGTTGAAGAATAATTCCAGAAGAATCAAAGCTATTATCAACCCTGGTATCAAATAGATGTGTAGCTACCGATGATAAGGTACGTGCATGTAACAACATTTGGTCTTGTCGAATGTGGCTTGCTTCAGTCATAAATGTATGACCGCGTGATGTATCACCTTTATTTCCATAATTTAACTATTCTTACTTTCTAGTAATAGTCATTTCCTAACTCTGATTATTTCTAACTTGTCTTGGGGTCCTAATTGTCACACCCCCGCTTAGAGCGGAAACACGAGGATGCGACGGACGGGATCGTCATAACACTTGGTATAATTACAGAGACATATTACGTGCAAAATCCTCGTGTCATGACGTCGCCCGACACAATGGTGACTTGTGTCGTGGTTAGTCAGTTCCACGACTATCATAGTCTTAATAATTCTAAAAATCCATATACACAGTGTTCAGATATAACAGTAAATGATATATAATACAAATGCAATCTATTGAAATCCTGGGGGTCTCTGCTAAGGCATCAGCTCTAGCTATCCTCTTTGTTTATGATTACCTGAAAAGATATGCTCAAAAATGGTCAACATAATTGTTGGTGAGTTCCGCAGGTTTATATTGAAAACATGTTGTTGATGCTGTATAGAATTTGATATGGAATCATACTGTAAGCAAAAACCACATAACATGTGTTTAAGACAACCAAACCCTATGACGTTTATGCATATAAGTTCGACGGAATATATTCACCCATGGCCTGATTGCTGGCAGCTGTAGTCGGTAACTCACAAGTTAAACCGATCTGTCGAGGGTGGGGGTGTCAACCCAGTAGTACTACCAATACCTATCCGTTGGTTCCTAACCCGGAATTAATGGTTGTAAGAATAGAATAACACCATGTATGTATTAGAATATGAGAATAGTATCACGTCGATTCCAAGTATGAAAATTGTAAATAAGATTGTTCAGCATCGAAAACGGGTGAGCATACTTTTCCCCCAGTTTGGAAAACATTGAAACAGTTATAAAAGCATAAAAAGGGGCCACGGAACTCACCTTGGATTGATGTAATGTATATGAATAAGAACTTCAAAGAATTAAGCAAGCACGATCAAATACGTTCAACACCTATTATTGATTTGTAATTTAGTCTCTAATACGATTGAATATATTTGGTAAGGTTTGGGTTGATTTGATTTAACACGTGTCACACACGCAATATATATGTTACAATCTTTTTATATATTCGTATATGTTTTAATAAGTAATTATCAATAAGTATTAAGTTTTACCAAATAATTATTTATATTTTGATTTCATTAGAAAGATTTCATAGGTGTATTTATATATTTTTAGGATTAAATATAAAAATAATGTGGTCTAATTATATAATTTATAATTATCCAATAATATTTATAAATAAGAATATTCACACTTATAGTATTTTGATTAATAAATAGGTATTAATTTATACCTTTGGTTCAAATATATATTTTATAAGAAATAACCCACAATTTCATAATAATTTGTGGATTTATAAATATATTAATTTGTATTTAAAGATAAAGTGTCCATTTTTATAAAAATAATTATTTATAATATTTATAAATAATATTTATATGATTTTTGTGATTATTTCATAATTAACTTGATTTAGAATTTATTTTATAAAAATAAGTATTTTTAATATTTTTTAAATAATATTTTATAAAATCTATTAAAGTTTTTAATAAACTAAATTTACAGAAAATTATTTTGTAAGATTTAAAATAAGGAAAATTAATAAAATTTATTTTTATAATTTTAAGAATTTTGTATATTTTTAAAATGGTTAAAAAGCATAAAAAAAAAATAAAAGAGGCTGCCCGGGTCGAACCCGGGACCTCTCCCCTGCCCACACTCGCACCAAACCAGTAAACCAAAGGCCGTGGCCGCAGTAAGATTCAGCTTTTAAATCTCTTAAACACAAACCCGAATGAATCCCCAAATCAAGAACCCTAATTCAAAGATTCATCAAATTGAATCTCGATTCGCAATTGTTTATGGAATCAAACATAGGGCTTTCAATCCCCACATGAAATCTAGCATTTAGGTAGTTTCAATTACCTGTTGTTGAATCAAATCGATGATGAACACTTGACGAATCAGTCGCGACTATGCAAGGATCGATTTCAGTGGCAAACTTTGATGATAATGAAATTAACTTCACAGGAAGTTTCTAATATCCATAATGATCAAAAGCCCTCAAATAATTTCAGGTTTTGAAGTTCGAACAGGGGTGTTCGAGTAGCTACAGGTCGCGGCCGAGAGAACTAATCAAATCGATATGTTTATGTGTTTGTAGATGGAATTGAAGGTTGCATTCGATTTATAGGTGGATAAAGTTCGATTTAGTCGATCTAATTTGATTATTATACTGTCTAGTGCTCGGTAGTGGGTGAAAATTCGGTCGAGTGGGTCGAAGTGGGTTAGGTACCCGATCACACTTCCATTGAACCTAATTTTGTGGGGTTAAGCTCGAATCGTGCGCATGATAGTGTCGGGATGTTTAATTTGGCTTAATACGCGTTTATTTTGGGTGTTGAGGGTCGCCGGACGTCGGCCGGAATAGTGGCCGGCGGTGGTAAAGGTGGTCGACGGGAGGTTGATGAGTTTTATAAAAATTTCACATTCAGCCCCTGAGTTTGTTTTGGTTGTTATTTCATGTGTTAAATATTTAAGACAAGTTTTAAATTTTACAATCTCAACCCAAAACTTTTGAGTTTATTATTATTATTTTTTTATTAAATTTTATTATCATTATTAATAGCAATATTATTATTATTATGATGTTATTATTATTATTATTATTATTATTATTATTATTATTATTATTATTTTTGTGATTATTGGAATTAATAACGCATTAAACTTTAATTGTTCATAAAAATACGGGATGTTACAGTCTCCCTGCTTTAGGAAATTTCGTCCCGAAATTTAATCACGAGGAGACTGAAACGAAAAGATGAGGATACTGGGTTTTATTTGGTCCTCACGTTCTCAGGTGAACTCTGGGTCACGTTTAGATTCCCAACGGACTTTGACAATAGGTATCCGACATTATTTCATTTGTATAGAATCTTTTACAAGATTCTTGACGTAATGTATGCCAATTCGAACTCTTCCAGAGAATCGCGGGATCTCTTTGAGATTTGGCATATGGAATGTTAGAACGCAATGACGAGTTACCATGGTATGTTAGACTTATAATCACAACTTCCACAATATAATTTCGTGGTAAGGTGAAGTCTAGAAATCATTAAAAGACTAGCAATAATAAGAAAGGTTAACCGTTGGAATTTAAGAATCCCAAACGTCCTCATATGAAACGACCTTAACGCATATCTTGTGAATATGTATTTCTCCTTTGACCAACCATCGGTCTAAGAATAATACGCTATGCGAAGATCTTGGAATGGGTTCGCAAGGATGGTTAAGAATATTGTTAAAACAGAAAATGAATCAATCATTTAGAATAACGATTGATGTAACATCATTCCACGGTATACGAATATTTGAAACAGATATAGGTTAATTTCTCGACGTTGTGAGATAATGTGACGAATTGAATTTTTATAATGCACCAATTGTCATCATACAGTTAAGATAAGAGGCACTTATTCTGGCCAAGTTAAAACTAAAAAGTTTCCATGACCGGTAGAATGAAGAAGATAGGTCACACACAACAGTCATTTCCTTTCCAACCTTCCTATTCTAAGAACAATACTGTATACAATAATCTCAGTTTTCGAGTAGTTCTATACATCTTAACTTACGCATGTCGAGAGTTTTCCTATCTCCACCGACTAACTAATTTCTAAGCAACTGGGGTTCATGACAAATGAAGGAGTGAATTTGAAGGAATCAATGCTATCCTCTACCAGTATCCAACAGATATGTATTGATTAAGATATGTGCCTATAATAACATCTGAGTCTTCTTGTCTATTTCACCACTAGTTTGCTTGCTCTAATCTCCAACTTTGTCCTACTATTCACAGATCTTCCCAATGTCCTACTTAATTCTATTTGATCTAAATGTTACAAGGTATGACATTAGCTTTGTCAACTTATGGATTCTATCAGTATAAAGAGCATGATTCCAGTATTACAATTTTAACTTTTGCATTTCATTCCTTGGGTAATAGTACTCACTCGACAAAGATTTTAAACTTATCTCAAGTCATGACTATTGCAGCCTCACTACCTTATACTTGAGTTTAAGCATTCTACCATTTCAGTGTGGTACCCACTAGTGGACAAGCATCATTCTTCAAAGGCCATGTATATTCTAAGCAACCATTCAATTTGCATAATTTCTGAAATGTAAAAGGAGTGACGTCTCACTAGAGATAAGACTAGTGTCACCATGTGATTCCCATATAGACTCTAGGTAGATTAGAACTTATATAAGGGTAAATGTTATAAATGTTTCATTTCCTATATATTCTGGCGCTCAGAACTTTATCTACAGCACGGTTAGTTAAAAGCAGGGTCAAAATAGTTCCACCTAAGTTTCATGTGAAGATTGTCATTAGGTGTCTAACGGTTGAAGATGTTGAAAGATTTCACGAGCGTAGTTTTAAGGAAGGTGGTTATCAATCACAATCGGAGTTGATATTAAAAATATTCCTTAAAGGCTTTGAGGTAATGATTCATGCCTATCTTGATAATACAAGAAAACAATCTAAGGTTGACATTTGCCACCAAAATACGGGTTTCAATCCTATTTTGGTGAGATCATGTCATTTATGAAATGTAATTTCCAATAAGAATAATTGAAGTCAATCCTCAAGATAAGGAAGTCACCCCAATCCAGAGGATGAAATTTCATAGAACTAACAAATGGGAAACCATTTATCGAAATAGAGAATCATCAAAGTAAGGGAATCTCCCCTGCTTTGATGAATAGAATCATTTAGGAGATACAAGTGTTCTTAGTCATAGGTTGACTTGCAAACTCTTGTATTTCCCACGGTACAAGCAGTATAAAGTTTGACTTTACGATGAAAGGAAATTAATATCAATTAGGAATTAGGAAAATTTCAAGTTACATCAGTGTAACAAAGGAAAGATCATGTTAACAAGCTTAAGATCAAGGTTTGAGATAGCAAAGTTTGTTAGGATGATGTTCAAATCTTGAATAATTTAAATCAGGAAGACGAAATCAAGGTCAAGAATGATTGATATTATAATGAGATGTGAATATTCGATTCACAATCGAAGGGAATACGTGGACTTCTCAAGATATGAGATCAGCCATAACCTTATTGAAGACATGCGTACTTATAAGTGGTAACAAGGTTATGATTAGTTTATTCGATTATTGAGGTGAGTGACCACCTATAATATAAAATATTCAATTAACAAAGTATCCCGAGATGTAGGAATTCCACCTACAGCATTGCATGTTCTTAATTATAGTACACCTTCTTAAGAGAATTTGAGAACCGTAAGTAACGGTTTAAAGTTTTGAAGACCATTCGGTGTTTAGGAAAGTGTTCTCGATAAGCTGATACTTATCCCACCCTTCCTACATTGCATGTATTGGGTGGTGAGGCACAGACTTTGTCAAGACTTTGAAAACCACGGATAACGAGTCAAAGCTCATTTTGAAAAGTAATGCCTTGACTATAATTTAAGATTTGTGTGTGCTTTGATAGGAATCAAAGTGTAAAAAGAATCACATATGGTTCTACTTATCAAGTTCCAATAATCCATGCTTCGGTCCATCAAGATCATTATGTAGCCTAGTTTAAGCACATTCTTAGTATACCGGTGATGTTTATATATAGGGTTCCCCGCAGCGTTCCCACCACATCCACGATATACTTTGAATAATACTTAAACTAGTTACATAACATCTTAATTTTCCTTAGCATCATTTCAAAGAATAACGTAACGTAAGTTTAATAAGAGCCACCGCAACTACACTTATGTATAGGCGGTTTTACCAGTTATATATGGCTACAGTCAAACCTATACATCGGTTCCACACGGGAATTGATGGCTGTAAAGAAAACATTCCCAAAGTGTAAATAGTTTAATGTGACGTAGCAAGATCCACAAAGCGCATACGTATAGTTTATATGACGTAGCAAGATCCACAAAGCGCATACGTATAGATTACAACCAAACCAATCCTTAGGTCCCATTACTGGAACTAATGGTTGTAATGGATGCTCGGCAAAGAAGAACCACAAAGTAGACCCACAAAGAAGAACCACACCGCCGAAAGCATCCATGATCAATAGCATTCACAAGTAATCATCATACGACACTTAGCATCAAGTATTAGCACATAATAGAGTATAGCCACCAAGTAACATATAAGGTAGCAACATAGCATAGAGTTAAGAGTCATAATAGCATCATGCCTCAGACAATCAGGATCATCACGTAGCCCAGTTTAAACACATTCTTGGTATACCAAGGATGCTTATATATAGGGTTCCCCGCAGCGTTCCCACCACATCCGTGGTATACCTAGAACGATGCCTAAACCAGTTACGTGACATCCGTTTATCCTTAGCATAAGGTCAATATGATTGGAAATACCATGAAGGCTTTAAGTAGGACAGGACTTGAGTAAGTGCTGATAATGTTTGATTGCCTTCAACAAGGACCTACAATGTTTGATTGCCTTCAACAAGGACTTACAATGTTTGATTGCCTTCAACAAGGACTTACAATGTTTGATTGCCTTCAATAAGGACTTACAATGTTGATTGCCTTCAATAAGGACTTACAATGTTTGATTGCCTTCAACAAGGACTTACAATGTTTGATTGCCTTCAACAAGGACTTACATGTTTGATTGCCTTCAACAAGGACTTACAATGTTTGATTGCCTTCAATAAGGACTTACAATGTTGATTGCCTTCAATAAGGACTTACAATGTTTGATTGCCTTCAACAAGGACTTACAATGTTTGATTGCCTTCAATAAGGACTTACTAGAATTATGACCCTAGCACCCTAGGGTATAGAATAGAAACGTGTGATACCCATGATCGTTACCTCATGGTAAGATTAACCAGACTTTTCATGCATGGTGAATTGCAATTACGTGTGCACCCGTAATGGTAATTTACCTTGCATGGTCACCCTAGCTCCACTTACCCCAAGTTAACATCATAGTATTATCTGGATTCATCAAGCACAAATCATGTAATGTCCTTATGTCCATGAGCCAATAGTATTCCAATAATAGAATGTAATAGCAAATAAGCATATAAGCACATTAAGTCTAATGATAACTGCATATCCGTCATACTTTCAGGATTTCAGTCATAACTATGATAGGGTCGGATTCAATATCCGAGATCGACGCTACGCGTGATCACCGAAGTTCCCTAATAATATGATGTTGTGCGCATACAAGCGTAAAGTTCTTAGTATAAAAGTATCCCATGGAGAAAGACTAAGAGTAATAATGTCTTCCCCGGAATGTTCAGATAACACGTGTACATGTATAAAATCAGGTATGTAGGAACATACTTGTAGATTATTAGGTATATAGGAATATACCTGTATATTAAGTTCATAGACTTAATATATTTGACCCATTTGCCTTGTAGACCTGTGTATTGACCATAGTTTATCACTCATCCAGAAATCCCCAGGTAAGCATACCAGGTCTCGTAATGAGATATATGCGATATGCTTGCCTTAGCCCGAGGGCCTTTTGCCAGGAAATCCAGAATACAGGTGTCTATGTGTCACACAAATCATGAAAGACATTTAGGTAAAATCAAATGCACATAATCCCTAGCATGCATTCTATATGAAGGTTCTTAGGTTATAGTCTAGGTCGAATTCTCCACCTAAATCTCTATAACCAAGGCTCTGATACCAATCTGTCACACCCCCGCTTAGAGCGGAAACACGAGGATGCGACGGACGGATCGTCATAACACTTGGTATAATTACAGAGACATATTACGTGCAAATCCTCGTGTCATGACGTCGCCCGACACAATGGTGACTTGTGTCGTGGTTAGTCAGTTCCACGACTATCATAGTCTTAATAATTCTAAAAATCCATATACACAGTGTTCAGATATAACAGTAAATGATATATAATACAAATGCAATCTATTGAAATCCTGGGGGTCTCTGCTAAGGCATCAGCTCTAGCTATCCTCTTTGTTTATGATTACCTGAAAAGATATGCTCAAAAATGGTCAACATAATTGTTGGTGAGTTCCGCAGGTTTATATTGAAAACATGTTGTTGATGCTGTATAGAATTTGATATGGAATCATACTGTAAGCAAAAACCACATAACATGTGTTTAAGACAACCAAACCCTATGACGTTTATGCATATAAGTTCGACGGAATATATTCACCCATGGCCTGATTGCTGGCAGCTGTAGTCGGTAACTCACAAGTTAAACCGATCTGTCGAGGGTGGGGGTGTCAACCCAGTAGTACTACCAATACCTATCCGTTGGTTCCTAACCCGGAATTAATGGTTGTAAGAATAGAATAACACCATGTATGTATTAGAATATGAGAATAGTATCACGTCGATTCCAAGTATGAAAATTGTAAATAAGATTGTTCAGCATCGAAAACGGGTGAGCATACTTTTCCCCCAAGTTTGGAAAACATTGAAACAGTTATAAAAGCATAAAAAGGGGCCACGGAACTCACCTTGGATTGATGTAATGTATATGAATAAGAACTTCAAAGAATTAAGCAAGCACGATCAAATACGTTCAACACCTATTATTGATTTGTAATTTAGTCTCTAATACGAATGAATATATTTGGTAAGGTTTGGGTTGATTTGATTTAACACGTGTCACACACGCATATATATATGTTACAATCTTTTTATATATTCGTATATGTTTTAATAGTAATTATCAATAAGTATTAAGTTTTACCAAATAATTATTTATATTTTGATTTCATTAGAAAGATTTCATAGGTGTATTTATATATTTTTAGGATTAAATATAAAAATAATGTGGTCTAATTATATAATTTATAATTATCCAATAATATTTATAAATAAGAATATTCAACTTATAGTATTTTGATTAATAAATAGGTATTAATTTATACCTTTGGTTCAAATATATATTTTATAAGAAATACCCACAATTTCGTAAATAATTTGTGGATTTATAAAATATATTAATTTGTATTTAAAGATAAGTGTCCATTTTTATAAAAATAATTATTTATAATATTTATAAATAATATTTATATGATTTTGTGATTATTTCATAATTAACTTGATTTAGAATTTATTTATAAAATAAGTATTTTAATATTTTTAAATAATATTTTATAAAAATCTATTAAAGTTTTTAAATAAACTAAATTTACAGAAAATTATTTTGTAAGATTTAAAATAAGGAAAATTAATAAATTTATTTTTATAATTTTTAAGAATTTTTGTATATTTTTAAAATGGTTAAAAAGCATAAAAAAAAAATAAAAGAGGCTGCCCGGGGTCGAACCCGGGACCTCTCCCCTGCCCACACTCGCACCAAACCAGTAAACCAAAGGCCGTGGCCGCAGTAAGATTCAGCTTTTAAATCTCTTAAACACAAACCCGAATGAATCCCCAAATCAAGAACCCTAATTCAAAGATTCATCAAATTGAATCTCGATTCGCAATTGTTTATGGAATCAAACATAGGGCTTTCAATCCCCACATGAAATCTAGCATTTAGGTAGTTTCAATTACCTGTTGTTGAATCAAATCGATGATGAACACTTGACGAATCAGTCGCGACTATGCAAGGATCGATTTCAGTGGCAAACTTTGATGATAATGAAATTAACTTCACAGGAAGTTTCTAATATCCATAATGATCAAAAGCCCTCAAATAATTTCAGGTTTTGAAGTTCGAACAGGGGTGTTCGAGTAGCTACAGGTCGCGGCCGAGAGAACTAATCAAATCGATATGTTTATGTGTTTGTAGATGGAATTGAAGGTTGCATTCGATTTATAGGTGGATAAAGTTCGATTTAGTCGATCTAATTTGATTATTATACTGTCTAGTGCTCGGTAGTGGGTGAAAATTCGGTCGAGTGGGTCGAAGTGGGTTAGGTACCCGATCACACTTCCATTGAACCTAATTTTTGTGGGGTTAAGCTCGAATCGTGCGCATGATAGTGTCGGGATGTTTAATTTGGCTTAATACGCGTTATTTTGGGTGTTGAGGGTCGCCGGACGTCGGCCGGAATAGTGGCCGGCGGTGGTAAAGGTGGTCGACGGGAGGTTGATGAGTTTTATAAAAATTTCACATTCAGCCCCTGAGGTTTGTTTTGGTTGTTATTTCATGTGTTAAATATTTAAGACAAGTTTTAAATTTACAATCTCAACCCAAAACTTTTGAGTTTATTATTTTTTTTTTTATTAAATTTTATTATCATTATTAATAGCAATATTATTATTATTATGATGTTATTATTATTATTATTATTATTATTATTATTATTATTATTATTATTATTATTTTTGTGATTATTGGAATTAATAACGCATTAAACTTTAATTGTTCATAAAAATACGGGATGTTACACTAATCAACCTAGGGCACACTTATGGTAATGGTCGGAACTCCAACCTTTTTAATGTCCCTGTTTAACGCATGTTAGCTTAATCGTATCAACCAACATAGCTAGTGTCACACCCCGACCGACAGCGGAATCATCGGAGCGGACGAGGGAATAATTGATTGTTCATAACACATGGTTGTCTAATAGTGGAAATAATATTAAAATCAGATTACAAGATAAAAAAGTTCAACATACACAAATACAACAATCGAAACCACAAATAATAATTGTCTTTTATTTTAACTAAGTCCGTGTCTTAAATGAGCACGTAGAAGTCCACTATCTTGCTTAACCTGAAATCATGTGAGAAAATAAAGTCAGCTAACGAGTTAGCTGGTGAGTAATCACAGTTTTGAATATACATATAGATTGATTGATTGATTGAGAATAATTCAATTCACAAGGTAATATTAAGACTTATATGGCAATAGCGAAACATATAGATAAACCGACACAATATAAACCCCTTGACTTGACACTTGCATATAATAGACTCCACACATACACCATAGATTGACTCTTGCCTCTGGCACAATCACCACTCGACTATTCACATGGGGTGGGTTATCCAAACCAGTAGATCTACCATTGATACCAGGATTGATTGATTGAATTAGGGTTTACTGTCGTCCAGTTTATCATAGTATGTTCATATAGTTGCAACTAATAACATAACCTGTCTTGAATTGAATTTAGAATGAAATAACAATAGAATATCATGATTGAATACTGTATCACATGATTTCCCCCAAATAAGAAATGATATAAAAAGGAGATATGAATACTCACTTGATTGATGAGATTTGAATTTGAACGTGATAGTTTAAACACCAACGATTTCCTTATGATTAACCTAAGGAACGGTGCCTCGAATTAGAATAATAGTGATTTGAGAATTTGGGAATGTATTAGGGTTTTTAATTTATTTAGTTTGAATATCTTGAAATATATAAAATGAATTTTGTTGTAAGTAATTATGTTTAGAATTTAATAAAAATGTGTCAATACGCATAATCGTTTGATTTATTGTTAAAGTGTGGAAAAATATTAATTTTATTAATTAATTATATGATAATTAATTAAAATATTTAATTATTTAAATAACTAAAAGAAATGAAATTGTTTTTGGAATGATTCAAATATAAAATTTTATATTTAATCATGATTTAAACAATAATAAGTATTATTTGATTAAATTAAAAATAATATGGTGTCGAATAATAATTTAATAAATTAAATTATTATTAAAAGTTCACTTTCGTATAAATAATTTTGTATATTTGTAATTTTATTTATTTAAAACATTTATTAAAATAGATAAAATATAAAAATAAATTTCAGAAATTAATTAAGTTGTTTAAGAATTTTTAATGTTTGTAAAAACATTTTTATAATTTTTACAAATTTTTTTATAATTTTTAGAGGCCTAAAAAGGTCTTAAAAAAATAAATGGAGGTGCCCGGGGTCGAACCCGGACCTCCTGTTTGTCATGGGAACATGGGAACCAGTAGACCAAAGGCTTACAGCCGCGAAAGGAGATGGTTCCCATTGTTTTTAAATAACAACAACAAACCACCCCCAAATCAGATTGAGCCCTAGTTCGATCCGAGACCCAATTGAGGTTCAATTCGACATCGAATGTATTTGCAATCATGGGGCTTTTTTCCCCATGAAAACCGAGTATGTAGGTGTGTCGAATTACCTATATGGTGTTCGTTGAAGTTAAACTCGATGAAGAACAATCTCGGCTCTTTGTTGTGATCGAAGGGTGAGCAAAACTTGATTATAATCGAATTAAATTTGAGGGAAGCTTCTATTGATGATGTAGATTAAAAACCCTTATCAATTTTGGTTAAAATCGAACGGGGATGGGTTTTTAATTGAGTTGCAGGTCGCGACTTTGGGAGAGATCAAACGATGTGTTTGTGTTTGTTTTTGGTGAAATTGAAACCTGAGTTCGATTGGGTATGCAATAATGATCGATTTTGTAGCTTTAATTTGTTTATTGATGTTATTTGAGTGGTTTATGAGCTGGATTAGAATCCGATATTAAAGTGAGATTATAACCGTTAATTTGTCGGATTTAACGCGTGTTTTCGTTGTATTCCACTTCGAATTGGATCCAAGAAACAATTCGGTCAAATTGTGGGGTTCAAAATCAGATTAATTGATTGATTTTGGTCGGGAATTTTATGATTTCGATGTGGAGCTTTGGATTCGAATTTACCGACGATTTATCGTGTTTAATGGGTGTCGTGGGTTCGAAACTAGTCCACGAGTGCATTGAAACCGGTTTTGTGAGTTGAAATGGAGTAATTTCATCGTTTTGGCTTCGCCGGAGTTCGGCCGGAGACTCGCCGGAGTCTCGCCGGAAAAAAGGGGGGGGAAGCCGGAGGTTTTAAAATTTTACACAATTAGTCCCTGCGGTTTCAACTTTCATATTTTATATATGAAACTTCTTATTAAGTTTCCAAATTGACAGAATTTACCCTGGACTTTTATTATTATTATTCTTAACATTATTAATGTTTATTATTATTATTATTATTATTATTATTATTATTATTATTATTATTATTGTTATTATTATTATTAATTATCGAAAGCTTACAATTAAAATTCCCATGATCGTATTATTAACAAATATTAACAGAAATTAATATAAAAAAAATACGGGTGGTTACAGTCTCCCCTGCTTTAGGAAATTTCGTCCCGAAATTTTAATCACGAGGAGGCTGAAACGAAAAGATGAGGATACTTGGTTTTCATTTGGTCCTCACGTTCCCAGGTGTACTCTGGCCCACGTTTAGACTCCCAATGAACTTTGACAATGGGTATCCGACTGCGTTTGAGTTGTTTAACTTCCCGATCCATAATTTCCACAGGTTTCTCAATAAAGTGCATAGATTCATCAATCTGGACTTCGTCGAGTGGAATGTGGAGATTTTCAGCGGCAAGACATTTCTTGAGGTTGGACACATGAAACGTCGGATGTATATTGCTAAGTTCCTGGGGTAGTTCTAGCTTGTAGGCCACTTTCCCATTCGCTCGAGCACTTTGAATGGACCCACGTAACGAGGTGCTAGCTTCCCTTTCTTTCCAAAGCGAATCACTCCCTTCCAAGGTGACACCTTAAGAAGTACGAGATCACCGACATTGTATTCCATGGGCTTACGTATTTTGTCAGCATAATGCTTTTGACGATTTCTAGCAGCGACCAAGTTATCACGGATCTTATGAATTTTGTCGGTTGTTTCTTGTATCAATTCCGGACCAGTAATCTGTGATTCACCAACTTCAGACCAGCAGATGGGAGATCGACACTTTCAGCCATACAAGGCCTCAATGGTGCCATCTGGATGATGGTATGGTAACTGTTATTGTAAGAGAATTCGATCAACGGGAGATGAGAATCCCACGATCCACTGAAATCAATGACACAAGCCCGGAGCATATCCTCGAGGTTTGTATCGTTCTTTCAGTCTGACCGTCGGTTTGCGGGTGATAGGCTGTGCTAAGATTCAGTTGAGTCCCGAGAGCTGATTGGAGACTTTTCCAGAAACGAGAGATGAAACGCCATCGCGATCAGAAATAATATCTAAAGGTACACCATGCCGACTGACTATTTCATTAATGTAAATACGAGCCAATTTCTCGACTCGATAATCTTCCCGAATTGGAATGAAATGTGCCGACTTAGTCAATCGATCAATGATAACCCAGATACTATCGTGACCACTAGCGGTACGAGGCAGCTTGGTGATGAAATCCATGGATATGCTTTCCCATTTCCATATGGAACCTCAGGTTGTACGAGTAATCCATAGGGACGTTGATGCTCGGCTTTGACTTTGGAACATGTGAGGCATTTAGATACATACAAGGCTATATCCTTCTTCATGCCGGGCCACCAATATTGGTTCCTAAGATTCATGAACATCTTTTCTGCTCCCGGATGAATGGAATAACGAGCCTTATGAGCCTCATCCATGATGGTTGTTCGAAGATTATCGCGATTCGGAATCCAAAGTCGATATAGAAAATACAGTAGTCCGTCCGACTTGGTTTCCATTGGAGTTCAGCACAGTATGACATTTCCTCATACATGTTGCCCTCGGTGACTGATTCGTGTTGAGCTTCGAGTATACAGGTCAAGAGGTCGGTTTGAATGGTAACACTTTGAAGCATAACTTGGCCCTTACGACTTAATGCATCGGCTACGACATTAGCTTTACCGGGTGGTAACGAATCTCACAGTCGTAGTCATTGAGTAGTTCGACCCATCGTCGTTGCCTCATGTTAAGCTCCTTTTGGTTGAAGATGTACTGGAGACTCTTATGATCGGTGAATACAACACATTTAGTGCCATAGAGATAATGTCTCCAGATTTGAGTACGAATACAACAGCACCCAATTCAAGATCGTGCGTCGTATAATTTTTCTCAAAAATCTTCAATTGTCTTGAAGCATAAGCTATAACTTTGCCTCGCTGCATGAGAACGCAACCTAGACCTTGTTTTGAAACGTCACAATAGACAACGAAATCGTCGTTTCCATCAGGAAGTGTTAAAACCGGCGCTTCACACAACTTTTGCTTGAGGGTTTGAAATGCTTTTTCTTGATCAGGCCCCCAAGAAAAAGGCTTATCCTTGTGGGTCAAAGCAATGAGTGGCACAGCAATCTTCGAGAAGTTAGGAATAAAACGTCGATAATATCCGGCTAAACCAAGGAATGAACGAATCTCTGTAGGAGTTTTAGGTTCTCCCCATTTCTTTATTGCCTCGATCTTTGCAGGATCAACGTGAATTCCCTTACTGTTTACTATGTGACCCAGAAATTGAACCTCATTAAGCCAGAATTCATATTTTGAGAATTTGGCGTAGAGTTTCTCTTTCCTCAGAAGTTCGAGTATTAGACGAAGGTGATTCTCGTGATCAGATTTTGATTTGGAGTATATCAAGATGTCGTCGATGAATACGATCACGAATTTGTCTAGGTATGGCCGGCACACGCGATTCATTAAATCCATGAATACCGGTGCGTTGGTTAACCCGAATGGCATCACTGTAAACTCGTAATGGCCATATCTCGTTCGGAAAGCGGTTTTGGGATGTCATCATCGTGCACACGGAGTTGGTGATAACCAGAACGAAGATCGATCTTTGAGAAATGAGTGGCTCCTTGAAGCTGATCAAACAGATCGTCGATTCTGGGTAATGGGTAACGGTTCTTGATTGTGAGTTTGTTAAGCTCCCGATAGTCAATGCACATACGGAATGAGCCATCCTTTTCTTCACGAATAAAACTGGAGCTCCCCATGGTGACGAGCTCGGGCGAATGAATCCTTTGTCTGACAGTTCTTGCAATTGGCTAGCAAGTTCTTGCATCTCAGATGGTGCAAGTCGATAAGGAGATTTTGCCACGGGAGTTGCACCAGGTACAAGGTCGATTCGGAATTCAACTTGACGAACGGGAGGAAGACCGGTTAAATCTTCGGGAAAGACTTCAGGAAACTCTCGAACAACCGGAATGTCTTCAATCTTCTTAGGTTTCTCATCTGCCTTCACAATATGGGCTAAGAAAGCCACGTAATGCTTGCGGAGGTACTTTTGGGCTTTGGAACAAGACATGAGTTTAAGCCCTTGTAAGGTTTTTCCCCGTAGATTTGTAGTATGCTTCCGGTCGGGAGAGGAATACGAATGGTCTTTTCGTGACAAATCACTTCGGCATGATTCTTTGATAACCAGTCCATGCCTACTATAACATCGAAACTACCCAGTTGCATGGGTATAAGATTGATAGGGAAATCATGCTCACTTAGATTCAAAGTACAGTCAGGAATAACAGAATTAATTGTAATGGGTTTTCCGTCAGCTATCTCTACCGTAAGGGGTTGTCTAGCTGTGTTCGGCACTAGCAAGTAATGGCTCAAAGTCTAAGGATACAAAGCTTTTATCTGCACCGGTGTCAAAAGAATCGAAGCGTATTGATTATTAATTTGGAACATACCGTTCACCACGTCGTTGCTAACTTGGGCTTGTTGGGCATTGATGTTGAATGCTCGACCTTGAGCTGCAGGGACGACCTTGAGAAGCTTCGGACATTGGTTGCGGAAATGGTTAGGATCTCCGCATTGGTAGCAAGCTCTTGTTTGCGTGATTGTCGGGGTATGCTGAACAGTCGGTGTGGTAACTGGAACCCTTGCAGTATTCTTGCACACGTTGAATGTATGGCCGAAACGACCACTTTGGTGCATTGACGACATTGAACGTTAGCGGGATGGTGATACTTGCAGTTGTTACACTGCGGAAAGGGTCCAGCGTAGGCTTTTTCATCAGCGGTTGATTGTAACTACTGGTTGACGAGTTGGAGGGACTTGATTAATTGGCACAGCAGGGGTAATCACAGCAAAGTTTTGGGATTTAGCCTTCCTCTTCTTGTTTTGAGAAGTTCAGGTTTTCCTCCTTAGGGGTTCAGCTGAGGGTTTCTCAGGCACCTTCTTAGCACCCTTCCTAGTCAGGGTTCCAGCCTTGACATGATTATCAGTTAACTGAGCAGCTAACCGGATGGTATCTTCCAAGTTGCAGGATTCTACCCCACACCGTGTGTCTTGAATTTGCATGGGTAGACCACCGATGTATTTCTCGATAGCCCGAGATAAAGGAGTAACCAGGTGAGGAACAAGTAGACTCAGTTCATGAAATCGGTTGGTATAAGCTAGATTTTCTCCACTTTCTTGAGTTAAGTCCCAGAACTCAGCTTCCAATTTCTTAATTTCGTTTCTCGGACAGAATTCCCGAGTCATGAGCTCCTTAACTTCATCCCACGTCAATGCTAATGCGGCATCAGTTCCACGGGTTCGTTTCTCACCGTTCCACCAAGTGAGTGCTCTCTTTTGAAGAACACTTGTGGCATACCGACTTTTAGATTTTCAGGGCACTCGCTGTTGAGGAAAGTGTTCTCGATGCTTTCGAACCATTGTAGTAATCCGGTAGCTCCTTCAGTTCCACTGAACTTGGTGGGGTTGCAAGAACTGAATTGTTTGTAAGTACAAGTTTTGGGAGGGTTTGGTGCAGTTGGTTTTGGACAGTATTGTTGCCTTGGTTCAAGTGGGTAAGTAGAGTTGGGATGACCGCAGCAACTTCACGTGCCACTATAGCAGCAATTTTACGGCCAGAGTTTCCAGATCGTGAACGGATTCGACGAGAAGACATTCTGAAATATCATTAGATATTTATGAGAATTGGGTAATATGAGTTATACAATTTGTAAACGAAAATCGGAAATTTGGCATAATATAATGATATGTTTCGAGTGTAATCGTTTGATTCGTAAATCAAAGCGAATACGTTGACTAATCAAAGTATTGGGTCAATCACAACTTTGTTGAAGACATGCGTACCTATAAGCAGATACTCATCCGAGGGTTCCCAGGTAAGGTAACAGGTCCATCGTTGGTTTGGATTTATGCGAATACCTTGCCTAGACAGAACACCCCCGAGATACAGGCATCCCACTCTTCCAGCATTACATGTATTCAGTTGTGAGACACAGACTTTGACGAGATTTTGAAAACCACGAATAACGATTCAAAGCTCATTTTGAAAACCATTTGATTTAGGCACACAATGCCTTGAATATGATTTAAGATTTGTGTGTGCATTGATAAGAATCAAAGTATAGGAAGAATCACATAGGGCATATAATCATATAATCAAGTATAAACATGTAAGCCACATATAATCCTATCTATGCATATATATACATGAGAGGACTCATGTGTAAGGTACTTAGTTATAGTCTAGGTCATTCCATTTCTAATAACCTAATTCCCTATAACCATGGCTCTGATACCAATCTGTCACACCCCGACCGACGGCGGAATCATCGGAGCGGACGAGGGAATGATTGATTGTTCATAACACATGGTTGTCTAATAGTGGAAATAATATTAAAATCAGATTACAAGATAAATAAGTTCAACATACACAAATACAACAATCGAAACCACAATAATAATTGTCTTTTATTTTAACTAAGTCCGTGTCTTAAATGAACCTGTAGAAGTCCACTATCTTGCTTAACCTGAAATCATGTGAGAAATAAAGTCAGCTAACGAGTTAGCTGGTGAGTAATCACAGTTTTGAATATACATATAGATTGATTGATTGATTGAGAATAATTCAATTCACAAGGTAATATTAAGACTTATATGGCAATAGCGAAACATATAGATAAACCGACACAATATAAACCCCTTGACTTGACACTTGCATATAATAGACTCCACACAACACCATAGATTGACTCTTGCCTCTGGCACAATCACCACTCGTAAGCCATGGGGTGGGTTATCCAAACCAGTAGATCTACCATTGATACCAGGATTGATTGATTGAATTAGGGTTTTACTGTCGTCCAGTTTATCATAGTATGTTCACATAGTTGCAAGTAATAACATAACCTGTCTTGAATTGAATTTAGAATGAAATAACAACAGAATATCATGATTGAATACTGTATCACATGATTTCCCCCAAATAAGAAATGATATAAAAGGGGATATGAATACTCACTTGATTGATGAGATTTGAATTTGAACGTGATAGTTTAACACCAACGATTTCCTTATGATTAACCTAAGGAACGGTGTCTCGAATTAGAATAATAGTGATTTGAGAATTTGGGAATGTATTAGGGTTTTTAATTTATTTAGTTTGAATATCTTGAAATATATAAAATGAATTTGTTGTAAGTAATTATGTTTAGAATTTAATAAAAATGTGTCAATACGCATAATCGTTTGATTTATTGTTAAAGTGTGGAAAATATAATTTTATTAATTAATTATATGATAATTAATTAAAATATTTAATTATTAAATAACTAAAAGAATGAAATGTTTTTGGAATGATTTAAGTATAAAACTTTTATATTTAATCATGATTTAAACAATAATAAGTATTATTGATTAAATTAAAAATAATATGGTGTCGAATAATAATTTATAATTAAATTATTATTAAAAGTTCACTTTCGTATAAATAATTTTGTATTATTTGTAATTTTATTATTTAAAACATTTATTAAAATAGATAAAATGTTAAAAATAATTTCAGAATTAATTTAAGTTGTTTAAGATTTTTAATTTTGTAAAATATTTTTATAATTTTTACAAATTTTTTTAATTTTTAGAGGCCTAAAAAGGTCTTAAAAAAATAAATGGAGGTGCCCGGGGTCGAACCCGGACCTCCTGTTTGTCATGGGAACACGGGAACCAGTGGACCAAAGGCTTACAGCCGCGAAAGAGATGGTTCCCATTGTTTTTAAATAACAACAACAAACCACCCCCAAATCAGATTGAGCCCTAGTTCGATCCGATTCCCATTGAGGTTCAATTCGACATCGAATGTATTTGCAATCATGGGCTTTTGTTCCCTAGAAACCGAGTATGTAGGTGTGTCGAATTACCTATATGGTGTTCGTTTGAAGTTAAACTCGATGAAGACAGTCGCGGCTCTTTGTTGTGATCGAAGGGTGAGCAAAACTTGATTATAATCGAATTAAATTTGAGGGAAGCTTCTATTGATGATGTAGATTAAAACCCTTATCAATTTTGGTTAAAATCGAACGGGGATGGGTTTTAATTGAGTTGCAGGTCGCGCGACTATGTGTTTGTGTTTGTTTTTGGTGAAATTGAAACCTGAGTTCGATTGGGTATGTAATAATGATCGATTTTGTAGCTTTAATTTGTTTATTGATGTTGTTTGAGTGGGTTTATGAGCTGGATTAGAATCCGATATTAAAGTGAGATTATAACCGTTAATTTGTCGGATTAACGCGTGTTTTCGTTGGATTCCACTTCGAATTGGATCCAAGAAACAATTCGGTCAAATTGTGGGGTTCAAAATCAGATTATTGACTGATTTTGGTCGGGAATTTTATGATTTCGATGTGGAAGCTTGGATTCGAATTTACCGACGATTTATCGTGTTTAATGGGTGTCGTGGGTTCGAAACTAGTCCACGAGTGCATTGAAACCGGTTTTGTGAGTTGAAATGGAGTAATTTCATCGTTTTTGGCTTCGCCGGAGTTCGGCCGGAGACTCGCCGGAGTCTCGCCGGAAAAACGGGGGGGGGGGGAGCCGGAGGTTTTAAAATTTTACACAATTAGTCCCTGCGGTTTCAACTTTTATATTTTATGTATGAAACTTCTTATTAAGTTTCCAAATTGACAGAATTTACCCCTGGACTTTTATTATTATTATTCTTAACATTATAATGTTATTTTATTATATATATTATTATTATATTATTGTTATTAATTATCGAAAGCTTACAATTAAAATTCCCATGATCGTATTATTAACAAATATTAACAGAAATATATAAAAAAATACGGGTGGTTACAGCTAGGTTCATAACATTGGCATTAAAACAAATCATCTAAACATCAGAGAGGCTTATTCTACTACTCACTAGATTTTTCGTAGTGTCCTTCTTATTCTATTGGTCTAATGTACATAAGGTATGACATCATTTTATCAATTCATGGAGTTTGTTAGTATAAAGAGCACGACTAACCTACCATTGCATGATTTTAGATTACAATTCTAACTTTTGCATTTCATTCCTTAGGTAATAGTAACCCTATTTTAAACATCTCCGGTATACAAGAATGTGCTTAAACCCGTTACACGACATCCTAATTTTTCCTTAGCATCATCTCAAAGAATG
Source organism: Flaveria linearis (assembly GCA_024085815.1). NCBI lineage: Eukaryota > Viridiplantae > Streptophyta > Magnoliopsida > Asterales > Asteraceae > Flaveria > Flaveria linearis. The sequence goes on along the minus strand of JABSNV010000364.1, from coordinate 33,029 downwards.
ACATAATGTATAGAGGGTATCATCACCCTTCTATATTTCCTGTAGTCCACTTTCATTCTAAGCATTCAATCAGTCCCTCAGTTACTGAAATGCTAAGTGGAGGAATGTCTCTTAAAAATAAAATTAATATCATGATTGGAAATTCTATGAAGGCTTTAAGTAGGACAGACTTAAGTAATAGCAAGTAATCTACAAGCACATAAGTACAATATGTCTAATGATAGCTGCCTATCCTTCATACTTTCAGGATTTCAGGTATAACCATGTCAGGGCAAGTACTAGGGAAACAAGTCTCTCTTTAAGTTAGGACAGGGTAGCATAGATTACCAAATGGAACACGTTGAGGTAATTTGACCCATTTGCCTTTTAGACTTGTATATTGACCACAGTAACTTCACGTGCTACAATAGCAGCAATCTTACGACCAGAGTTTCTAGACCGTGAACGGACTTGTCGAGAAGCCATTCTGAAAGATCATTAAGATTTCATGGAAATTGGATAATATACTATTCAACATGAAAACGACAATCCAGAATTTGGCATAATAGCAATGAGATGTTCCAGGTGTAATCGTTTGATTCGTAAATCAAAGCGAGTACGTTGACTAATCAAAGTATTGGATCAATCACAACTTTGTTGAAGACATGCGTACCTATAAGCAGATACTCATCCCGAGAGTTCCCAGGTAAGGTAAACAGGTCCATCGGTTGATTTGGATTTATACGAATACCTTGCCTAGACAGAACACCTCGATACAGGCATCACGCTCTTCCAGTATTACATGTTTCAAGTTGTAAGACACAGACTTTGATGAATTTGAAAAACCACGAATAACGATTCAAAACTTTTTGAAAACCATTTGATTTAGGCACGATGATAAGTGTAGATCCCACATGTCGTGAGAATAAGTTTAGAATTATCGAAAAGAGTCAAAGTTAAGTTTAGGAAAACAATTATCTAAGTTTAGCATATACTTCTTAATCTTAGTCAATCTCTAACTAAGGCAATTTACTTTGTGCAACTATTTTGTGTGGCTATAGGCTAGATGCAATTCCTAACTCACTATAACCAATGGCTCTGATACCAATCGTCACACCCTCAAATTCCGAGTCTGGAATCTATCACGGAGGGTGAGCAAACAAGATCGAACACAGTAGTTACACATGAGATGTAATTATCTATATGATAATTTTTAGATAATCAATCCATATTATTCAGAGCGTTAGATTATACGCAGCGGAAATAATATATATATTGTTTCTTAACATACGTCTAATCATGTCTTATCAATAACCATATGTATCTTGAGCTCTTATATGATCCTACGTGCATGTCCATAAGCTCCTAGTAGATACCTGAGAATACATGTAAATCAAGTGTCAACACAGGGTTGGTGAGTTCATAGGTAAGTAAAACATAATTGATAAACCATTAGTTTTCATCAAAATAGGATTTTCTGTAAAAGTGTGACTACTCACTGGTGTCACTGGTATATGAATAGCCTGTCAGAACCCTTTATAAGGTGAACCCGCTATCCTATATACTTACTACGTACAAGCCCAACAACCTTCATATAGGATTTGCTTATGTATCATAGTTTATCATTAATCATCAACTATCATCAATTCAGATTTACTATAAAAGTGTGAGTTTAATTTACTCACCGGTATATGAATAGCCTGTCAGAACCCTTTTTAATAAGGTGAACCCGCTATCCCACATACCCACTATGTACAAGCCCAACAAATCCTTCACATAGGATTTGTCCATGTATCATAGTTTAATATCATTTCATGTGTATATTATGTTATTTATAATAATTTCAAATCAGAGGTAGCAAATCCTCCTTTACATTTATCCTCATATGGGTTGTAAATGGAACTATAATAGCAAACTAATATAGTGCACATCTGCCTTCTCATACCAGAACAAGTCACCCGAATGACAATAAGATCTTTATGCATCATGGTAAGGACCACATGTCCAAACCTTTATGGGGGTAAGTCACTCCCCGATAGTACTATCCAAAAGATCCCTGCCTTGTTAATAGTCCAGTTTACAGAGAAGGATTTTCAATATACCATATGTAATCATAAATGTGATTCAATTATTATTTAACATATTTCTCTGAAGGAATTATAATCACATAAGCAAACAAATACAAATCCTTAACCTAAATAAGTTAGATCTTGAACCTTGCGTTCAATTGATCTAAGGTTTGGTTTTCTGGGATTTGCTATAAACATATAATTAAATCATTTAGTTATTTTGTTAATTCTTTATAACTAAAGATTTACATTTTCATATATTTAATTTTTAATAATGATTTTTAACATATCATATGTTCCAAATAAATCTTAGACGTTTAAATATGTAAATTCATATTTAATTTTATAAGATTTTATAGACACAAATTATCTAGACATTATATTCTAAATAATTGCAAACATTATTTAACTATGTAAGTTTATATTAATTTTGTAAGATTTATAAATATTTAAATTTATAAAATCTAATTTGTGTTTATTTTATCATAATTAATCCATATTTAATAATATAATGTCTATTAATAATTTGATGATTTAAATTATTATTTAAAATCCATTTTATAAAAATAACAATTTATAATTTGCAATAATTTTTATAAATAATTAATAAGGTTTTTAATGAAATCAATTTCCAGAAAATAATTAGGTAACTCCTAAAATAAACAAGTTTATAAAAATTATTTTTATAATTTTTAATAATTTTTTTGTATTTTTAAAAGGTCAAAAAGGGCTCTAAAAATATGTTGGGGGCCGGGTTCGAACCCGTGACCTCCATCCCATAATGCAACCCAAACCAGTGAACCAAAGGCATACAACCGCAATGATTCACGGTTTTTATTTCTTTTGAACAAATTCCAAAACCTTTCCCCACCCGTATGAACCCTAGGTTCGATCCGAGCAAATTGATCCACGAATCGATGTTGTTAACGATGGAAACCATAGGGCTTTTATTCCTATGAGAACCGAGCATGTGGGTATGTTCATTTACCTGTTTCGAGTTCGATTGATGAAGAACAGTGAGTTGCAGGTCGCGGTCGAGTGAGGTAGCCAATCGATATGTTTGTATGTTTTTAGATCAAATGAAAGTCGATGGAAGTGTTTAAATGCTCAATCAATCGTTAGTGTGCATTTACTTTGATTATAATTATTGTTCAGTGCGTTTATTGGTGGTGTCGACCGATAGTGGAAAGAAAATGGAAATCGCATTAAACCGACACCATTATACAATTTTCAAGGGCCCACGAGTTCGAATCATACACGTGAAGTTTTCGGGGTGATTTAATTGAGTCGAAACCAGCTTAATTTGCGTTTGGGTTGCCGGAGGGCCGCCGGAAAAGGTGGCCGCGGTGGTCGGGAAAATCGGGCGGCGGGGTTGGGTGTTTTAAAACAATTTACAAAACTGGTCCCTGTGGTTTAATATGTTATCATTTTATGTTGAAAGTATTTAATCAAGTTTCAAAAACTACAAAATTCCCCTTTAACATATAAACCTTTATAAATTATTATTTTTAATAAAAATATTATTATTATTATTATTTATATTATTATTATATCATTATTATTATTATTATTATTAATGTTATTATTAATAATAGTGATAATAATACATTATTATCATTATATTATATATTATATAATTATATAATATATATATTAAGTTAACGGAATTTTTCCGGGGTGTCACAACACACTAGATCACCACCACCATGTGGCCCTAGAAACCAACCGTTAATCTCAAACTTATAACAAACCCTTCGAAAACGTATATGGAACCCTTGAAAACGAGTATTGTGGAGGTATTAGTAGGGTTTGATATGCATTTTCGAAGTGGTATGTTACAAGTCCAATATTGATTGTCGATTTTTAGGGTTTACATGGTAGCAACGATCCGATGTGCGTGGTGGTGGGGGCGCTCTGGTGTGGTGTTGGTGGCTTTGTGATGGGGTGGTGGCGGGGTTCGGTGGTTTCTTGTGACGGGTAGTGGTGTGGTGTTATTTTTGGACTAAATTAGCAAATACGCTCAAACCACAGGGACTAAAATAGTAATGTATTTAAAGAGTATATATTAAATCAGGTTCAAAAAAAGAAAAATAAAACATATATGTAAAATGCCAATATACCCCTATAGTTAACGGAAATTTTGATAAGTTAACGGACTGGATGAATATGAAAATTTGTAAACCACAGGACCCAATGCGAAAAAACAAACTATAAATTAAACTCCTCAATTTCAATACAAACACAGGGACAAAATAACAATTTACTCTTATTTTTTTCAATACCACTAAAGCACTCCATCCGGTTAAAGTGTAACTCATTTGCCTATCATGTGATGCCCATTTTGGTAACTTTCCAACATCCCCAGCTAGGTAAAGATGGTGATAATGGCATAGATAAAAATTAGAAAACTTATGAAATTTTAAATATAGCTTGAGGTTTTTAATATATTAAGGAAAAATTATTATTTTTGTCAAACTTTAGAGAGCAAAACCGAATTTAATAGATATTTTTTTAGCTTCGTTAACGTTTTATTGAAGGCACATGATTTTATATGAAAAATTATCGAATCAGTCAATAATAATATCATTTAATTTCTTGGTTCATCATTACGACATGTACATATTTTACGAGGTTGTAATAAATCATACGGCCATAAGTAAGGTTTTTAGATTTTTAGATTTTTAGATTTTTATTTAAGAACCATATGAAGTTTGAATTAGTAAATAAATATGAACTCTCAAATTTCCCTTCTATAAAATTGACATAACAGGTTTTTTATGTGATATATATAGGACTTAGTTTGTCACAACCTCAAGTGTGATACGATTAAAATTTACAAGCATTATACATCTATACCTTTAACACAATATAACTGCGAATGATTTTCTATAACATGACTAGCACCCAGAATTTTTTTCACGAGGGACAAAAATTTTTAAGAGCCGTTGACTTTCGGTCTAGTTCGGGTCAGATCCAGCTCATTGCCGAAAAGCATCGTTAAAACGGTTCCCAAACTCTTTTATTTGCATGTATATCAAGAACCGTACTAAAGCAATTATATTCATAAAAAAAATTATATGTGATGTTTAAAACGATTACACTCATAAAAAATGATGATATGTAATATGTTTCAAGTAATTATACTAATCGTCATAATGGCTCCTAAACCCTTTAAAACCAATAATGTTCAACATGTTTGAGAATAATATCGGCAACTAAACATTACATGATTTATTCTCTCATATCTTGAAACCAATATAAATTTATTTTGTTTAATAGTAAAAAGTATTTATCTTGATATAATTTTTTTTTTATTTTCCTTCTTACTAACTACTTGATTAGTTAAGGGCGGAAGTACAAAAAATCTACTTGCTTACCGGCCCCGTTAATGAGAAAATATGATTTATTGCATCGTGACCTTAGAGTTCCATCCTCAACAATGTTTTACGAAAAGTTTGATGGGATGATCTTCTTACTAACTACTTGATTACTTAAGGGCGGAAGTACAAAAAATCTACTTGCTTACCGCGCCGTTAATAAGAAAATATGATTTATTACATCGTGACCTCTTAGAGTTCCATCCTCAACAATGTGTTTGCGAAAAGTTTGATGGATGATTGCAAGCTTTTATGGGGTGGGGCCATGTTTCTTCACATATACACAACACTAGAATTTTTTTTAAACTAAATGCATCATATACCTTGAAAAGGTTGTGATAATTGTATATACATATTACACTCATTAATTTAAAACAATAAAACTTAAATGAGTTAGATTCAACTAAAGATTGGTGTAACACAGATCATCTGTAAATTTATACTCATAGGCATTATCCTTATCTTGTTACATCATGTTTTAGAGTATATATGAGTGCGCACCGAGTATTTTCGGTCATGTAATTATTCCTAATGATATTATGTAAAAGAGAAACAGAACATATTAGATGGTCAATCCCATGAATCCTCTTAATTTACTTACCTTCAATTGTTTATAAATTATGCAACCTATAAAAACTTTATATATTTTTAGTCAAGAGAAATTCACCACCTTTCAAATTTAAAATCGAATAATTATAATATTTTTCTTTTAATGGTTTTCATGTCAATTATGGGTGTGTCCATACTTATATATGCTTGGAAGCAACCAATTGCGACCATCGTCCTTGTTGACCTCATCCGTTGTGTGTTTAAAAACAAGCTCCCATTTGTTGACCACAATCCACAACCTTGTTCCATACTCTAAAAAAGGCATTTGAAATCATCTAAAATAGGAGGATTTAAAGGTTTTTTTATAGGTTATATGTATAATATTTTAATTTGATATCAAACGGTGTAAAACCCAATCAAAGCACGTATGAGCATGTTTTAAACTTTTACCAATGCTGACCAAACACCAACGGTATTTCGGTTTATCTATTTTCATGATATTGTGTTGAACTTCAAATTAATACAATATTCATTCTATACTTTCATTCGTTTTTAATTTAGGTGTTTTTCAATACAATGCTCACTACCGATCTCATCCCTACAATCAAGTATGGTACAGTTCATTTCTAAAACTAGAACATTTCTTTAACAATAAAAAGACAGAAGAATTTGTATGTTAATATTCATAATTATTACCTACATTGTTTTATTGTTACTGTTTGTACTTATTTTTAACGTTACTAGCAACAACTCAGATTTGTCAAACAGTAAAACTTAAAACAAAAATTACATCATTTTTTTTCAAACAATAAAGTACATTATGAAAATAAGAAACTCAAAACTCACTACTTAAACTTAGTCTACACCTTTAGTACAAACTGATGATCCTAAGTCAATTATCTGGAACTGAAAAAATGAACAAAACATAGAGAAATGGTGCAACCAACCAACCAAACATTCATGAAAAACACTGCAAACAACATCGAAAACTGCTTGCTTCAATCACCACCTTCTGCTGCCTGGTTCGGCCTGTTCGACCTGAACCCACGACCCCTTCCACGATTTCCCCTTCCACGACCACGGCCTACACACAAATTACCAAAAAGTCAACTTTGACTTCAGTCTCAGTCAATGCTATTATTTGTATTCTACTAATCTACAATATTCCAACTTTCATGTACCACTTATATATTATGAAAAAAAAATGAAATCATACCTCGGCCTTGCATGGGAATTTCTTGATTGTAACCTCCATCATTTTGTTGAGCATCCATATAAGGATCATTGTTATAACCACCCCTTCCACGACCGCGGAAGTTACGACCCCTGCCCCGGGTGATTCCTGATTGTAACCTCCGACATCTTGCTGATTATCCATGTAAGATCCATTGTTGTAACCCCCCCTTCCACGACCACGGAATTACGTCCCCTGCCCCTAGGAGATTCTTGATTGTATCCTCCTGCATCTTGCTGAGTATCCATATATGGGGCATTATTGTAATTTCCTCTTCCACGACCACGGAAGCTACGGCCCCTTCCTCGACCTCTTCCCCGTGGGTAACCGCCAGGGCCATCCCAACCACCCATCATACTCATCTTGCGCATAACCGTTTCCTGTTATTACAACTGCTTTCTGTTATAAATATTATAAATGGTTATAAAAATGAAATTTTGTAACATTGATACCTGGTGCAGGCCTAGACCTCCCCCTTCCTCTTCCCCTTCCACCACGACCCCTGCCCCTTGCAGTTGTGATCCCTCTGCAAAAGGAATAAAACGTTTGATTAAAACCAATGAACAAGTAATAAATATGACAAGGTAGAATACTGATAATATTATGATTATACCTCCTTCATATTCAAATTCAGTGGACACCTTCACCTGGTCACTGGTAATGGGGCTGATACCTAACAAGAAATCACAATCATCATATTGGATTAATGATGATAACAATGAAATATTTAATACCGTAATGTCAATGACATCATAAATCATATATCATTGAAATTAATACACGAACTCAACATGTATACAAAAAGTTTTTAGCTCACCCAATAGATGATGTATTTAACTCCTCCTTGGAGAGAGTTATAGTAATCATTGAAACATGCCTCGTTGTCCCAAGCTGCAAAAGAAAATAAGGCATACTAAGACAAGATAATAACTTCCTAAGACCAGCACACGATAACAAATAAAGATTTGTTTCTAAGAAGAGTGTGAATCTGATCATACGGGAGTAATCCTTCCTCTAAGGGTTCCCAGGTGTCGGTTATGTCTGTGGATCCAATGGATGTAATTTGATGAAGACCAACAATTCGCCTCTACAAACAAAATGTGTCGTAGTATTTTCAAACTTGATGAAAAATATGGTGACAATCAATAAGAAAACATATGAATTGTATCTGAAGCTAAACCTTAATTAATTCCACAATTGTGACAGTCTTGTGTAGCTCTACCCATAGCTTTAAACACAATCTCTGATGAGCCTTTTCCTACAAAGCAACAAAGAAGTAACTACTATAGTGAAAACAGACACTAGATGGCCTGAATGTCATCATAAGTGAAATATACATCTCATTGATGATGCTGACAGCACAGACAAAACAACTCATAAATTGTTGGACAATGTGTGTGTGTGGGAAAGATATCTTAAACTTGAAAGTTGATAATCACATTCACGTGAGTAACACAGTTTTACAAAAGAAAGCTACAAACTTTGAGAGAAACATTTGTTGTTCTTAAGAGAATAGATTGAAAGCTTCAAAAAATAACTACGCTAATTAGGAAACCATTAATAATTTTAGGAGCAAATTTTACCTGAAGCAAGGTCATAGCATATGTGATATAGCTTCGCATCCTCCCCTGGCTAGTATACGTATCTCATTCTCATTGATGGGTTGTTCTGCTCTAGGCTTCTCGACTTTCTGGTACCGATCCATCTATCAAAGATGAAACCACCAAAACTTAACCAAAATACATCAACTTATGTACCAGAAAAACTGAAAACAACACTGTGAAAAGCACTGTTTCAATCAACTATCGGTTTAGAGACAACAAATATCAATAAAGCAACATCTCAAAACTACCCACTCCATACAGACACTGAAAAACCTAGGCTTTTCTCAACAGCAAATAGTGATGGCAATAGAACAGCTTGTACAATACCAACGGTATCAACAATCTATATACCAAATAAAAACAAATGATTATTGGAAGATTCAGAAACCATACATCATACACTGTAACAGAAGAACAAACAACACACTACATGCATTTTGCAATTACTAGTAATATGAATACAATCCGAACATTATATAAAATTACGATCAATGTCTCCTAGTAACAGAGTCTATTGCTCAATTTACACGTTTTAAATCAGATTGCACCCCAAAAATTAGGCTTTTCACATCACGTCAAAATAAAACAAAAAACAATCATAACAACAATCACGACAAATAGAACGCACAAACACAAAAAACGGGAAGGCGAAGAAAATACGAGAATCTAATATCAGTAAACAAATTCAAAACAAAGAAGTAATCAGTATCTGACTGACAATATTGAAGATTAACACATGGAGATTTACAGTTTAGTGTGGATGATTTGGATAAGACAGTACAACAGCTCCTTACAAGTGAAGAGCCCTCTTCTCCGCTTCAATGTTCTCGTTTAAGCCCTAACCGTATGGCTATGGAGTTTTCTGTATTTATATCACCTGTGCCCTAAACTCTTCATCCAAACCGTTGAACAGAGGTTTGTTGTTTTGTAAATGGGCCGGGCTTTGATCGTGATTTGGACCGTGGTATATCATTTCGAAAATGGGCTAGCATCCGGTCCAGTTGATAGGGGGCTTCAAGTTTTTTATTACATTGGATATTGATAAATTCCACCTAGGGCTAGCATTGTTCAAAATGTGTCCAAAGTTTACAAGGAGCTTTTAGCATTTTAGCTAATTCTTGTTTACTTAAGGACCGACCGGGCCTGACCGACCATCTATCGGACTAGAACTAGAAATCGGGTACCTAGTCGATCCGTTTAGACTATTCAGTTTGTTTGTAATTTTTTTCTTTCATAATCTTATTCACAGATTACTTTAATACTTTAGACTTCATATTAAAAACGTATGTACATGCATAGTTTGATCTTATAATATTTAGACTTCATTTGTTTCTTAAATCCGATCCACTGACCTGATCATTGTTCACGAAAGACAATGAGTTTTGATTACCATTCCAGTTCCAAAAATTAGTACTTTAGCATTCTAAAATATGATATCTAATTCCTCATATACAAAAGTTACTTGATAAACAATAAATTGTATGATTTTGTGTGACAAGCTTCAATGATACTATTTCTCTTTTATTTAGTGTATTAGAATGTATAGTTTTTTATCGAGTCTTGTACGAGTCAAAGTCCGTATTAGTTTGCCAATGAATTTGTACTAAGCGCAATTAGTCTAGTAGGTAATTTCGCCCAATGAGGTGGTGAAACTTACCAGTTTCGCATGGCTTGGTACGGGGGGAAATCACCTGTTATGTTTTCTATGATAGCTTTCATGTGTTCTTAAATGTGGCTTTTTGAGAGGTTTGTTGATCAGAGTTGTTTTGTATGCTTAAACTCTGTGTACCATCTCATGGATGATAAAGCGAAGACAAACGTTTAATTACATTGTTGTTGATAATCGTGATTGCACTTTAATTAACATTATACATACAGACATCAAACACTGACTCCACAGTCCACATATTGTTTGGAATCAAACGCAAAGATCCAAGACCGTCTCTGGAAACCACACATATACTACTTTTTATCTATTAAAAACATGCTTAAACAAACCATAATTTCTAAAGAAAATAAAAACAAACATAGGTCTTGATATTTTCATTATAATACTGCATAACAAAGACATGTAAGATATTTACATCTTTTACATCATGAAATTAAGCCTTTTGCCAATTGTAGGTTTGTTTGATTGCTGGTTATGGTATTGTAGCTATCGACCCAACTCATCTTAAATATCATAGGATATTGACCTCCACCCGCCCAGTAGGCCCACATATGAGGGATTGGGCTTACCCACTTAACTATCCCTATCCTTTATTATTATTATTATTATGCCATAGTCAGAGCATAACCTATAAAAGTGACATTTTAAAGCTCACGCAAACCACTATCGTCTTGTCTCGTAAATGGCTATCAACTTCTGTCATCACATACAAATCATTTATTGCTATCATTGTTGTACATCATGCAACAACAAGTGCATTCACGTAACAGTAGTACATGACTACATGTACAAACAAATATTGCTTTGAAACAAGCACCATGATGGGAAAGTATCGGGTTACACTATTCTAGAGTAGTAGACTTTTTAAGTATGTGCGTTGTAATAAATCTTTATTTATTTAAAAACAGAACAATGGAGAAAAATCTTGTCAGGCATCTACTACAAACTCTACCAATTCTTGTAATATAAACATTGCTACAAGGTAAAAGATGAAACATATAGATTAACTACATAAACAATTTCTACACATTATGTTGTAACTATGCAAAAAAATTCTTACCTCATTGACTTGATATTTTACTAGAGGTAATGAAGAGATAAGAACAATTTAAAGGATATATGTGACTGAGGGTGCCTTTTCATATACGTAAAATCGGTGCATGTAAGTTCTTCTATAGAAGAGTGGCCTCAGTTTGCGCTTCCATATTACGGATACTGAGGTTGGTTTTGGACAAAGAATGAAACGGAACCTTTTTTGGGCTTACAATGGGAATTATACTTTGATTCTTACGGTACGATAACGGGTCATCAAAACATAAAGAAAGAAATATTAAGAGAAAGACATTGTGTGACGACAATTTTGTGTCTTATGGCTTATGGCTCCCTCCAAATGAACGTGTTACGTTGTATTGGAACGGTTGGCATGCAATCGACATAACCTTACGTGAAACTCAAACGCTAAATCATGCTATTAGTGAGTATTGTCGTCGCATGCCATGCATTTTGTAGAGGAAAAGAGTCATGGAACGAAACTGTTAGATCTAGAGAGAATATGTCTAGATCAATTTGTATAGGCTTAGAACTTTAATCATTTCTTGTAATAAATAATTGTAACTGACTATCATAATATATATATATATATATATTATTATATGCATTGAGTATGTAGGTTAGCATATATATATATATTATATGTGTGTTGCTTTTTGTGTATGATGACATGCAAAACCATATATACTTGGTGAATTCTTGTAATTGGCTAAATGTAAGAAACATCTACGATGAACAATTTAGTTATCCGTATAGATGTTTCTTGCAAGACTTCATGAATGACATCAGTATCCACATGATCTCAAGATAAAGTGAAGAGTTCCTGCGGAAATAAGCTCTTACGGAGAACAAGGTTCCTGCGAAAACAATGTTTCTGTAAAGACAAGAACACATGTATGATTTTAACAAGTCGACAGTCACAAGTCAATAACAATCTCAATAGATCCGGTTTTTCCTTAACTGACTAAAGTGCCTATAAATACGAGTCCTAGGTTTCACATCAGGTGAACACAATAAGCAATATTACGGCTGTCACATATCACATCACATTCAACCCTAGCCGTCGTCACATCATCAACATCAATACGTTTAAGAAGCCTTGTTCATAGTAGTCATAATTATTCTTTTGTAATCATTAGTGAATATTAATTAAATACATTTGAAGTAATTATTGTGTACGTATTTACTTTGTTTCATAATTGTGTCATCGTAACTACATTCAATATTTGATATTTATTATCAATTAAAAACAATTAACAACAGTTAATGATTTTTCCGCATTCATTAATTTGTCGTCATTTTAATACTATAATTCCTGAATTACGATCATTGGATTCACAGAAACCATAGAGGCAACACATAAAAAGTAGAAGGGCGTAAGAATACCTTTTGAAAAGTATGAGGGACTAACTTAAAACTTAATGAATTATACAAAACAACGAAGATGAAAGGAAGAGTACAAAAAGTTAATGGTGGGTGTCCAAGAATATAAATTTTGGAAAATAGCCACTTTATCGCCCATCTATTGAAAGGTTATGCTTTTCTTGAAGAGAAAAGGTATAGGTTTTTTAAGAAGACTCTCATATAAGCCATATAAGTTTTGAAAATTTATAAATGAGTGTTGTACTGGTGTTTGTTCTTATCTTGATTTGAGGTTGTTTCGTTTCAAATTCTATGAATATCTGACCTGTGGTTGGTGTGTAATCATTCAGGTTAAACTAATTTTATTACATGTGTCTTTTTATTATAAATGCAACATAATATATGTTATATAATACATGTCATTTAGTTACTTTTTATCATAGTTACATGTATGATATTATTTTTATATTAACTAATTATTTGTATATACGTGTAAATAACAAAACTATTATATATATGTTTATTATTTTTTTTGTCATTCTTAACAAAACTCGTTTATTTGAAAACTATAATTTAAACTCAGACTGAAACTTGAACTTGCTTGATCTCTTGTTTACACCATAGTTTGGCAGGGGTTGTAGATCTCGTCACTACTTAGGGTTGTAAGAGATAACAACCGATTTAGAGCTATGGGTAAGGTCTGGACATGAGCGTCTCTATAGTACAACAACTAAATCAACAACTTTAAGTCCCCAAATTTAAAGAGCCTCCGAATTGTAAAAAAAATTATCTATATTATAAACTGAAAATATATGTGATAATACAATTATTTATCTTTTAAAAAATAAATAAGAATGATAACAAAATAATTAAAAATTTATCAATGTCAACTTACAAAATTTGATTTATTGAAGTCGACTTATGAAATTTGGTTCATCAAAAGTTTTTTATTGTTTGTCACTGATGATATTTTTTTTAGGTTCGTCAATTTAATTCTTTTTTGTAACTAATCACTTAATGTATCAGCTATTATTGTGTTATTGTTTTATACTCAATCGTTTTAATATACTACTATTTCTTTGTCAATTTAATCTATTGTTATCTATTTTTTATAAATCTATATTTGCAATTGATTTTTATTTTTACTTTAATCTATTGTTGTTTTTGATCATTTAATGTATCTTCTACAATTGATTTTATTTCATTTATTAAGTTAGTTTCTGTGCTAAGTTGGTTTTTGCCGAATTAAAAACAAAATCTTGTTAATGTGCCGGTTCATGGCAAAAGTCTTTAAGAATAATATATGGACGGGTCCCAAAATTTATTTCGTTTTAGGTCTTCAGAAATATTAAGCCGACCCTGGTCTGAAAGACCAAATGTTGAATGTTTTCTTACAATAAAGATGTGGTAGCATGTTGATGACACGACCATCAAATCTCTATTGTTATATACAAGCCACGTATCTGAATCCAAAATTTTAGATATTGAAATTTCGAATAACTCAAGTTTGGGCCAGCGAAAATTTTATTAAAATAGAGAGACTATTAGCGGGAAGCTAGAACCCAAAAGTACAACCTGTCAATTACATAACCAAAAAAACATCCATCAACACCAAAGTGACATTAACAAGAAGAATGAAATTGCCTCCATTTATCCCAATCTAAATTCACCATTTGGCTCTTGCCTTGATCCACAAGAAACTCAATGATTGCACTTCGTTAACCGTAAGGGAAAGATTTACCATCTTGCGTTCAAACACTAGTTTATTTCTTGCAACCCATATCGACCACAAGGTAGTAAGAGAGATACCATACAACACTTTTCTCCATTTCGCCGATCCTTTGACATGTTTGTGAGCTTCTAAAAGATCCCGTACCGTGAAAGGAAAGAATGGAGAGAACTTACACCATTTAGTAATGCTGAGCCAAACCTCTTGAGCAAACGGACATGTCAAGAATAGGTGCTCAACGGTTTCATCATAGTCTCCACAAATTGGACATGTTATAGAGTCAACCATGATATTTCTTTTCATTAGCTCCACAAGAACCGGTATAACGATTAAGTTCAATTCTCCAAGCCAGGATGGACACCTTTAATGGAACCCAATTATTCCATGAGAAGACAAAGTTCATTGAACCATTTGATTGCACTTGCAACAATTTCTTGACCGATGACACCGAAAAATTTTCAATGGTTCCCGGATTCCAATACCACGAATCCGAGGCTATAGTCAAATTAACTGAGTTAAGAACTAGTAATAAGGCATTATATTCTCTCAACTCTTCATTTGATGAAAGAATCCTCTTCCACTGAAAAGAATAAGAATGATTACCCAATATCCTATCAGCAACAAACACTGTTTTTTAGTCTCCAAATCGAACAGATTGGGGAAGCATAAAGCTAGAGGAGAGTCACCACACCAAAAGTCTAGCCAAAAACCGAATACATCTACCATTACCAAGGATACCTCTAATGAGAAGTTCAAGATTTAACCCTTTTTGTGTTAAGATTGGATTAATCCTGCATATATTACCCCACGTGCTTGATAAAGTTAATTTTCAAAGAAATAAGACCATCCCCGAGATAATGATGAATAGACCACACTACTTTTCGCCAAAGACTATCATCCTCTAATTTGAAACGCCACCACCATTTTGATAACATTGCCAGGTTGATTCACGTAATGAACCCAGACCAAGGCCCCCATGATCCTTGGTAGATTAGATCAACTCCCAGAGACCCAATTTATGGTTTTATTTTCTGATCCACCTCCCCAAAAAAATGATCTTCTCAACTGTTGTAGTTTTTGAATTACATGAACCGGAGCTTTATAAAGAGAGAAATAGTAAGTGGGTAAAGAATTCAAAACCGATTTTAGAAGGGTAACTCTACCACCGAAAGATAACATCTTTGCCTTCCACAATGACAACCTAGATTTAAACGTCTCAATTACTGGATTCCAGTGTCTGGCCAAGTTCATATTAGCGCCCACCAACAAACCCAAGTATTAATGGAAAATGACCCGTTCTACATTTAACCTCAGACGCAATCTCATTCAATTCAGAATTTGTCGTCCCAATTCCAAAATAGAGCTTTTGCACCAGTTTACTTTTAGACCAGAAGCTATATAAAAGCATCTTAGTAACCTGCATAAGTTTTTAACGTTTAAAGAACTCCATTCCCCTATAAAAATCGCATCATCAGCAAAAAGAAAATACTTAAAAAAGGGCCATCAATCGTGCACCGGAGGCCCCTGAAAGAGCCCAAAACAGAGGCGTGATTGATAACCGAAGAAAGGGCCTCCATAGCTAGTATAAACAAGAAAGGAGAAAGAGGGTCTCCTTGCCTCACCCCCTTGAAAAAGAAAATTCCTGGGTTGAAGATCCGTTTATAACAACCGAAGCTCGGGATGATGACAAAATACCCCGTATCCAAGATCGCCAAAGAGAAGGAAACCCATTTGTAATAACGCCGAGTCTAGGAAGCTCCAATTTAACGTGTCGAAAGCCTTTTCAATGTTAATTTTCAGCAGCATAGCTTTTTTTTAGCCTTGTTTAGATATGAAATAACCTCGTTTAACACCAAAGGTCCATCCAATATGCTACGTTTTGATAAAAAAAAAGCAGATTGTTCATTCGAAACAACCGAGTCAATAACCCTTTTTAGTCTATCCACCAACACTTTAGATAAAATCTTATTAATGCAACCAATTAGGCTAATTGGCCGATAATGCGACAGGTCAATTGGATCCTTAACTTTGGGGATAAGAGCAATAAAAGAGGAGGAAGATCCCCTAGATAAAGATCCAGTATTGTAAATTCCTCAAACAATTTAAAGAAGTCCCCATCCTCAAACCACTCCCAACACCTTTTAATAAAGCGAAAGTTGAACCCATCAGGTCCGGTGCCTTGTCTCCATCACAATAAAAAACAGCCTCTTTAACCACTTGTTTGTAAATGGCCTGATTAAGAATAAAGCATCACTTTCAGAAAGTCGCTTAAGATGTTGAAACGTTAGACCAGGACGATTGCTTATGGGTTCTTTGAAACGATCAGCAAAGAATTGGAAGGCTTGCAACTTATAACGTCCGCATTAGTGTTCCATCTCCCATTAACAAAAAGTCCATTTATTCGGTTAGAGGTCATATTAGCATTAATCACCCCATGAAAATAAAAAGTATTCTCATCCCCCTCCACAGCCCATCTAATTCTAGACTTTTGTTTCAAGTCTAGGACGACTAATTTCTCATGTTCAAGTATTCTCCTGGACCATTCTAATCGCGAATTCTACTCTGACAAAGTCAGGCCCCTTGCTTCCTCAAGCGCTTTCAGATCAGAAAGTTTTGACTTCAATTGTAACACCCAGCCTTTCCTCGATTCATTATCTACTTTTAACCACCTTTTAATACCATTTTTAGATACCTCAATTTATTTGCAATGGCAGTGTCGGCAGCACCTGTAAATCTGAATTTACCACACAGAAGTGATAAATGATCCATGAAACCGTCCCTCTCAAGCCAAGAATTGAAGAATCGAAAAGGGGTAGGACCATAATTGGTGTTTATGGTTGACAACAAGACCGGTTTGTGATCCGAAAAACCTTTATTTAGCACCAGAACCATCACTCCCGGTCACCTATCGATGTATTCCTTATCGATCAGGAACCGATCCAGTTTGCTCAGCTTTGAACCATTATCCCGAACATAAGTTAAATTAGAGCCACTAGTAGGTAAATCCTGCAAATCCGCCTGAAGGATAAAATTATTAAAAGCAGCTGCCTGAGCAGAAGAAAAACTCCGAATTAAGCCTTTCCTCTGGAGCTCGGACATCATTAAAATCCCCCATAAGATCCATGTCCCTGGCGTTGCAGACTTTAACCGCAACAATTCAGACCAAAGAAGTCGTCTAAGAACCGGATCATTCGGAGCATATACATTGGCTAAATTTAACTGAATGTTAGAACCGATAGTGTAACCCGTCACCACCAAAAAGTATCTATTTTTAAGGACATTTTGAGAGCAAAAAGTGTAAGGATCCCATAAAGAAATCAGACCACCAGATTGTAACATCCCACATTAGTTGGGAAGGAGAACGAATGGTTCTATATAAGGGGCATGAGACCTCCCCACTGTGACGCGTTTTGCCTAAGCGATGGTGGTACGTCCCGGTTCAGGTGAAAACAAAACCGTGAGGCGATGGTGATTCGTCCCGGCTAAAGCGGACAATATCATGGTGCGGTTACGTTGAGCTGTTACAGATGGTATCAGAGCCAGGCCGGGCCAGTGTGCTAGCGAGGACGCTGGGCTCCCTAAGGGGGGTGGATTGTAACATCCACATTGGTTGGGAAGGAGAACGAATGGTTCTATATAAGGGGCTTGAGACCTTGCCCACTGTGACGCGTTTCGCCAGAGCGATGGTGGTACGTCCCAGTTCAGGTGAAAACAAAACCGTGAGGCGATGGTGATTCGTCCCGGCCAAAGCGGACAATATCATGGTGCGGTTATGTTGGCTGTTACAGATGGTATCAGAGCCAGGGTCGGCCAGTGTGCCAGCGAGGACGCTGGTCTCCCTAAGGGGGGTGGATTGTAACATCCCACATTGGTTGGGAAGGAGAACGAATGGTTCTATATAAGGGGCTTGAGACCTTCCCCACTATGACGCGTTTTGCCTGAGCGATGGTGATACGTCCCGGTTCAGGTGATAATCCAGTGGCCGGAACAAAATCCATTTCAAATCTCGAACGACCCCAAATTTGCTCATAAAAGATGGTAGTACAACTCCGGCTTTGGATTCCTGAATGGAAAAAAAAAAATCCCATGAGAAGACTTAATGCCTCTTACCCAGCTGGCCTTATGGTACTCGCCAACCCCCTGATATTGATCGTTAAGCAATTCATGAGGATGAAAAATTAGCACCTTCACCAACAACCACAACCCTCACTTGATCTTCAAACCTTGTAATTGAAACCCCACAGCCGTGCCAATCTCAATTGTGTCCGCCACTTCTCTGTTGACCACCGCTACAGGATCAATCGCGTCGACAGAAGCCCTATCACCCATAGTCGTAGAATCCTGCCTTCCCTATTACACGCCGATGGAAGTGGAATTTGAGTATCACCTTCAACCAGATTTTTCAAAGACTTCGAACATCATCAAACAAAGTGTTATTATCCGTACTTGCATTACACATCAATGGGGCCGATACAACTAAAGGAACACTGAGGTTCGATATTTAGGTCAGGAAAAGATGAAGTGGGGGTGGGGACGCCAAATAAAGGGTCTTTCGAGTTGATAGTTGGGCTAGAAGGTGGTGCGCTCCTAAAAGCCCTGGGTCTTTTCTTGGGCCGTATTGGGGGGAGAGCCCAACGTGAAAAGATGGAAAGTGACGGGGTCCACCAGTTAAACCATCATTTTTATGTCCAAAAGAGGGAAAGGAGAAGAGTCACGTTGCGTGTTATCATTACTACATGCAAGGGAACTAGAATAAAATAAAGTAAGATTCACAAACTTAAATAAAGTAACCTCTAATGAT
The DNA here is from genome assembly GCA_024085815.1 of Flaveria linearis. NCBI lineage: Eukaryota > Viridiplantae > Streptophyta > Magnoliopsida > Asterales > Asteraceae > Flaveria > Flaveria linearis. Next base: position 13,606 of record JABSNV010000364.1, on the reverse strand, counting down.
TTTTGAAGGTAAAGTGGAATATTGAAAAAGCAAATCAAATGATCGGCGCGTAAGATTCACAAACTTAAATAAAGTAAAGCGTACAAACTGCACTGCATTTCTGCCGGTTTTTAATTGCTACTATTTGCCTATTTGGGGGAATGTTTAACGGTTAAGTCAACACCCTTGTCTTTGTAATTTATGGGGCCTCAAAGGATTTATTCCGTCTTAGTAACCTCTAATGATTTTTATAACCATACTGTTAAAATATTTATCTAAGAATGTATATATTAATTTAATATACATGTTTATAACTTACGCTATTATTATAATATATAAATACTAATGATGATTGGTTATGTAATTATCTGTAAGGTTGTAGTCTCGTATTCATATTCGTTTTTAAAGAACAAAGGAAAATTATGCATGGATTTGTAATTGATCATTTGAATTAATTAATCATGTAAAAAACAACTGAAAATTTTTAACCTCATTTGAACTTTTTAAGCCCGAACCCAAATTACTAATACTTGTTGAAACTTTTTACTTATTTTTTTCTGTACGGAAATCTCATTTCAAATGCATATATTCAATTAACTAAGGCATATCAACACCTATGAATTATAAATTAAAAGAACTAGTAGCGTGCCCGCGCGATGCGGCGGGTGCGACGCTTTTAAATACGATATTCGTGGCGCGTAAGAACCGTATGCGAATAATATTTTTTAAGAACAAAATTTAAACTTTTACTCCGAAATCATTGAGATGAATCTACTCATAATATTAGAGAACAAAGTTAATATAAGTTATGAAATCTGTAAATAAAACGATAATGAAATAAGGTAACAGTCGGATCCGAGAATTCAAATCTTGAATAACCAAAGCAGAATAAGTAAAATCATGAACGTGGAGATAGTTGCATGATTAGAACAATCAATCGTACGCCTCACAGAGCTTGATGATCTCATCGATATTGTTCGACCACCATTCTTCATCCATAGGGGACCCAGGAATATACTGTGCTTCATCGTCTTTATCTGCCACAGATTTATTCGTACAAATATCCTCATTCTTTTCAACTTTGACTGGCACCTCAGTAGTTGGAGCAGGGTTTGTCACTGAGAAAACAATTTTGTTTAGATTGTTTATTGCAATTTTACAATTAGATTTATTGTATTATAATTATGTGTAGATACTTTGAACCGAACAAAATTCTAAAGATAGAGTCATACCTGGCACATCTTCCGGGTTAATCTTTGACTCTTCCATAATAGACTTATGTGTTATCTAAAACGAATATAAATTAATTTAGTGTTAACAAATATATCATATTTAAACAGTAAAGGAAAACATTGATCGTCATAATAAGTATAAAAACAATCATGTAATCGTGTTAACAGGTCATTATATGTATAACAACTTAAGGAAAAACATTTAACAAATACATATTCTTACATTATTGTAAACACACATTTCATAAATCGTGAAACACTTCCCGATATACAACATTCGAAGTGTATACCCCTAGTTGCTTGAAATTTTTTTCAGGATGTACTAAAACCTTGGTATTATCCCGTGATATACCCCTTGATAACGCCACGTAAAGTTGACCATGGGAAAATACAGAATCAGGAAGATAAACGCCAACATTTGGAATCGTTTGACCTTGAGCTTTGTTGATTGTCATGGAAAAGCTAAGTCGAATGGGAAACTGTTTTCTTTTCAACTTGAACGGGAACATGTCATCTTCAGAAAGAGTTAGTGGGATTCTTGGCAGAAAAACTCTTTTCCCGGTATGTTGACCAACAGCTATTTCAGCATCAATAACATTGCGCTGGAAACCTTTACATATCAACCTTGTGCCATTGCATAAACCATGCGATGGATCGATATTCCGTAACAATATAATAGGGCATCCAATTTTCAAACGTAGTTTATGAGGCGGTAGACCACTAATAGTTAGTGAGTTTAAGAACTCTACCGGGTAAAAGTTATGGCGGTCATCCTCAACTTCATCAAAACTGTAGTACGTCTTTTCCTCTCCTTGAAATATTTCAATCATCTGATCGTTAATCTCGTCTACACTCTCGTTTTTCGTGGATAATATTGCTCTTGATATTATATATTCCGAGGAATGTACATTGTTCTGAACAGACGGAAACACAGCATTTATCAATTCTTTTATTGCGTTTTCTTTATCCGTGAATCGGATAGACATGTCTTCGGGTATGCGTATATAGTTTCCTTCGATAGTCTCTTCGGTTCCATCACCGACTCTTAAAAGAAACTCGGAAAACCACGGATCGTTCAACGCTCTCATGTTTAAGGTCAATCTCATTTTTTTGGTAACAGACCACAGAGGTGACATTCGTAGGCTGGAGTCTACGATTTGCGCACGCGTTCCTCGTTTAATGACCGGCAATACCTGTCTAAAATCACCACCCATTACCAATATTTTTCCACCAAATGGGAGACTGACGCCTATAATATCCTGTAGTGTTCGGTCAACTGCCTCTATTGCCTGGCGCTTTGCCATCGAGGCCTCATCCCATATGATTAGTTTGGATAACCTAATAATTTCCGCTGCCCCGCTTTTTTTTAATATTGCACATCGAATTATTATTAAGAGAAATTGGAATCTTGAACCTCGAGTGAGCCGTTCTGCCACCTGGCATATTATTAGCCGCCGCACCCGATGAAGCGGTGGCTAGAGCGATACAACCACGTGAACGAACTTGAGCCAACAATGCTTTGTACAAAAATGTTTTCCAGTACCACCTGGTCCATCTATAAAGAACACGCCTGGACGATCGTTATCCACATGTGTCATTATTTCATCAAACACCTTTTTTTGGTCTAAATTAAGGTTATCCTTTGCACCTAAGTGTTCAGGCTCAACAACTATCGCGTACTCCTCAACTACCTCACGAGAACATGAGTACTCGGTGCCTTCATCTGTTATGTCCGGAAGATCAAAATCTTTATATTCCTACCCATGGATTGTAAGAACACCCTAATTTCTGAAAGAACCATATTCTGAACTCGTTGAACACTTTGATATTGTAACTGATAATCTTCAGAAAGTGAATCGAAGTGTTCATTCCAAAGCCTACGAATGTCACCGGGTTCGCAAAATATCATTATTGTTGCGAACAACCTTCTGAGAGAGTTGGGAAACTGAAATAATGACGCCTCTTCGAGACATTGTGATAAACTGTCATCATTTTCTATTAACCCAAACTCAAGTGCTGCTTTCCTAAATGTGGCGTGTTTTACACCATTAATCGTGCAAAGATCATCATAAGAAGTAGGTCCCTTGATATTTGACAACAGTAGTCGTAAGTAGTACCTCTCTCCTTCGGCTGGATTAGCAGAAACAATACGACCTCTTTGCGGCCTAGCTGAACGATGATTCCAACGTCGATTGGTAGAATTCCATGTAAAGTGTTTTGGGAAATCTTTATATAAATATCGTCTTGCCGTTACATCCATTCTATTTGTATCAAAAAACGCAGTAAGCATGGTTCTCTTATCTCTTTCCCTATCAACAATTTCAGACATGATATCATCCTCTCTAAATCTAACCATCTGCTTATTAGGGAGATGAAGCTGTAAGGCCAAGACTGCGGGATGTATGTGAGAAAGTGGAAATGAGAAGATACGCCACATCGCCTCTGGTGGTGATACATAACGTGCGTCCTGATATCTTTTTATCTCATTAATAGCAACACCTGGTTCGGCTTCAGCGATTTGAATAACCTGTTTGTCATGTCCCTTGTAAACATATTTGAAAAGATATTTCACCGACTTTATACTTGAGCAGACCTCGACATTCATATGGCAGTTGAACATCATCAAAAGTCTTGGGTTATATGGGACAACCCATCTATTGTCAAGAATTGTTCCTCGTACGTCAACATTTTTTCCGTTGTTTCTTCTTCTGTATATAGGATATGAATCTTCTCCTTGTGTTGTTTGTCATTAAATTGTCTAGGATAACGAAATCGACAGACCGGTGGATCACCCTGCATACATGGACTATTTTTTCGTAAAACCCCGCAAGGACCATGAATCATGTGCTTCACAACTATCTCATGTAATCTTGGGTATCTGAGTCTGTCTGGAATCTCCGCACAAACAACTTTATCATAATGGTCTGGATTACTGATTTTATGTTGCCCGTGCATGATAAGGAGGAAATGTGCATGTGGCAATCCACGCTTTTGAAACTCGATGACGTAAACGTAAGCCTTAACCTCACCTAGTATATGTTTTTTGAAAAGAACTTCCTTCAGATGCTCGAGTCTAGCACGAAACACCCTAGCCACAAGATCCGGACGATCTTGTGCGGTTTGACCAGGCATTAAATTGTCACATATCTCAGGCCATTGAGGATTACATGTCATTGTAAGGAATAGATCTGGTTTTCCGTCATCCTGAACTAAAGTCATGGCGTCCAGAAAACGACGGCGCATATCACGAGGTCCTCCAATGAAAGATGCAGGCAATACAATTCGTTGTCCAACTCTATTTGGATTAACTTCTCCAGCATGGACACAATCCACAATACCTTGGTACAAATCAGCTCTTATCCTAGCTTGGTTGTGTTCACAATACTGTAATCTTGACGTTTCAATCTTTATGTACACATCCACCACAAATTGCTGTAACAATCGTCCTCCAAAGAGAAGTAGGTTGTCATAAGACCGAATTTGGAACCTGTAGCAGTAGTACTCACGCATCGCCACAGTACTTCTATTACTCCGTGGGTTAGCCTCTGTATGAAAATGCATTTTGTACATTACGTTATAAGGCTAGAAACCGTGCATGACCGTAAGGTAAAACGTGTTGTGACTTAAAACACATTAAAGAAAATGGTACCTCCAACTTCGTCATTCATTGGCTCGTTATCATTACGAACTTCGTTGATTGATTCCCCTACTCGTGGTATGTTAGGATGCCACCCCGGCTCACCATTTGGGAAAAACAGAGGATAACATAGCGGATCATAACATCCATAGTACGGCTGAATAGTTTGACTGTATTCAGACGTACCATAGACTACAATACTTCTTTTATAAGCTGTGATATTATCATTTCCTTCAACCCAAATACCAGCAACCTACGTAAACACGAATATAATTAAGTGATATTAATATGAATTATTATTTCTATTTAAACTTTAAATGAAGTAATAATTTTCTTATAACCTCAGACGTGGTTGGACGGTTGTATACCCTCTGGTCAAGTTCAACTGAAGCGTTAAGAGTGACTTTATAGTTGTCTAGAGGTCCCAGATCTGCAAGACTTCTGAACGTCGTGACATAAGGGTTTGTCGACAGAACTCTGGTTAACGTCTCAGTTATATTCTTATCAAGGTTAGGCCATTGCAGTCTATGCTGTAACTCCGTATCAGGATCATAAAAATACAATTGTAAGTATCTTGGTGTTCCATCTCTTGAAACCAATTGGTCGATCTTATGATAGATACCCTTATGTGCACGAAACGTATATACACCATCTCTCATGTTGGTCAGTGTATCATCCAAAGAAACACCCATTGACGCGAAAGAAAAATTTGTGTTATACGCTCGTATGTTAGTCCTAAACATCTTTCCAATATCATCTTGCGACGTGAATAATAGGTACAACGCAGCCGGTATTTCACAAGGTGCTAATTTTGTTTTCCCAGACATGCAACAAAATGTCGGAAATTCGGATTGAAATCTTTTTGCTCCGCAAAACATACAAGGACTCTGTCCTTTTAAGCTAAGAGAATCCCTAGGTATACCAGAAAAAACATAATCATATGGATCCTCTTGTGTGTTATGATGTTGTAGGGGCGGTTGAGACTGGACTGTGCTCAGTGGAATTTGCCTCACAGTTGGATTACGACATCTACTATCATTCCTCGATCGTGCTACGTGATTGCTATTATCTTGTAAAATAGTTAAAGGCATCCTTTGTCGTGAGTGATTAGTACCAATTGATCCCGATGAAATGACATGAGGCGTACTTCCATTCATTACCTTTGTTGTTTTCCCATTCTCCTTTTGCAAATAGTATCGTCTATTATAATTTTTTCGCTTCAAAGCTAAATTAGATGCGCTTGAGGACATAAAATCGTTAGGATCCTTTTCTTGACCGTTGCTCATCGGAAAGATATTAAAAAACCTTGTTTATAACATAATAACATTATGATTAATATTTGGTAATAGAGTAACCACTACAGATACTATAACATAACAATTAAATAACATGTTAAGAAATAAAATAATATAACTTAGATAACCTATTTGTATGAAATTTGTTTAATTTAGTAATGCAGTTCTTAGTTGTTTGTCAATAAATGTTTATTGGTTAAACGATATATACAATTTGTTAATTCACATGCAGCATGTTCTATTATATAGTATAGATATACAATAGGGTTGAATTATGTATAGGGTTGCAAGGTATAAGAACATAAGATTATCCACCCCATAATAAAAAAAACAATTGAAAATGATAAATTATCAAACCATCCAAAACAACATTATAATTTAAAACACATCTAACACCTATAGTAAACAAATATAAAGGAAATTAAAACTTGAGTATGAACGAACGTAGAATATAATAGAGAAATAACTTTTAAATATAACGGGCCTCTGGAATCTTGGGTTCAACAATAACTCGAGTGTAATTAGTTGATCGTAAAATATTTCCTATAAACGAAACATAAAATTTGTATAAGCTATAAAATACAACAAAATTCATTTAATGTATGTAGGTATAAAATGTAGAGTAGCACATACTGTATGGCAAACGAACCAACTTCACTCGTGATACATAGACAATAGATTTGTCTAAAATTGAACGGAAAGTTTGAAGCGTGTGAATCTCCCGTGAGTCATATAACGTTAATTGTATTATGTGACCGCTACCACATATAATATATATCATTAGAAAAACAATAGTAAATTTACCTATATCTAAAAAATATATAAATTCGAATTGAAAAAATGTCTTACGTAAAATCTCGAAGAAACATCAAAAAATGTCCAAATTGCCGCTCACCATTGACAATTCTACCGACGACATCTACAACCAAATAATTTGATCTTCATTTTATTTACTAAAAATATTGAATACTATTTAAAGATAAGTGGGTATTGGATAAGTTATACGTACCGGTAATTATTTTTTCATAATTGTTGTCATCTAAAAGCATTTTAATAGAAGGCACAAACGGATAAACACGAAACCCTCTTGGTATGTGTATTGATATTTTTATAATTTTAGTGAACTCGTTAAATACAATCTTGAAATCACTCCATATTAAAAGGTAGTTATCATGTTTTGGCCACTCTTGGTATTCAAATTTCTCTATCCTGAAACGGCTTAGAATAATCATGCTGCCCATCAGATCAACCTCTTTGTAACCTTCCATGAAATGTGCCGGTATAAATCCAACTAATTTTTTTCTCTACAAAGGAATTAAGATAGTGCTTTAGATATAATATATATTTTTATATTTTTTAAAATTTTAAACTATTAAATTTAGATCTTACGTGTTGGTCGAGAAAAACCACCAGCAGTTTCTTTTCAGATTCGAATTTCAAAACGAAGTCAACCCATACAAAACTCACTGTATAGCAAATACAGTTTTGTGTGACTGATGAAAAATCATCAACAATGGCATGCAATTCCATAATGAAGTTGTCCTTCATTTAAAAATAAAACATATTACTATATAATCTTTAAAATAAAGCATAACACTTAATTTAAATAACAATTGTTTCATTATTGCCAAAGTATATAATGTACTTGAGAAATCATCTAATAGAGAAACAAATCAAGTGTCTAACAAAAAGGAAATAAACGATAGAATGATGTAGAATCTAAAATCCAGGTGACAATATTGTTTCCGTGTAGATTGCACCGTGTATAATACCACCAAAAATTGTAGGATGTATAAATCCTGCCACATTGAACCTGAGATCAATTTCAAAAACCTGCCCCCACTCCGTGATCACAAGAGTTGACCCACTTAGGTTGTAATGTGTCAAAGATGTAATTGTTGGTAATGGAAGGCACACCCTGTAAGGATATGTAAATATCTTTATCCACGTACCATTATATAGCTTCCATAACTCCAACGGCCTTTCGTAGTAACCACTGGAACAATACATATGAAGTTTTGATCGTATACTGACAAATGAACCATTAGGACCAAGACCCCCGACATTCGGATACGGTAATTCTGAAAATTGATGTGTGTTAACGTCAAAGCGAATAACTCGCCTGTTACTTGCAAGCCAATATTCCTTGACTGGGAAGTACACAGCATCTCCACAGAATGTTCCTGAACACCACCAGTAGGTATCACCATGGTACGGTCTTTTTTTTAGAAAGGGTGTAGATTTCCACGAGCCCCTACGCAATGAATACACGAAAACTGCAAGAGTACCTCGCCGACGTTTTATGTGGATAACGTTGTAATCAAATGTGGCGTCAACATAGAAACCAATTGCATCTTTTCTTGCATTAAAGAATCCCTGTTTATTAGAGTTGGATAACATTTTGGCGGCACCAGTTACTGGATTCCACACAAGCAAATCCCACGTGTTTCGAAGGCTAACACAAAGCATCCCATCCAGGCTTGATAAGAACATTAGGTTTTTGGGTTGAAATCCAAGCGGGGGAGTAACGTTCTTACTGACTAAGTAATCATTGTCATGATAATTTAACGTTCTAGAAATGCATGTCGGCATACGACTTGTGGTTAGGATTTTCTGATCCAGAGATTCTCGCATGTGTTGGGAGTATGTTTTTAAAAAATCAGTTGTCGACATGTACGTTAACCATTCTTTGCAAACACACTTGCATTTAACCAGAGCTTTTGGAGGAAGTCGTGCAATTATCTCCAGCATAAGAATAAAAAACAACTGAGGAGGCATAGTCGCTTTTTTTCTAAAATGAAAAGTAGAAGAAAAATATTTAAAATATCAAAAAATATGAAAGTAATTTAGTAAAAGTAAATATGTTAATAATCTAACCTAATTTATATGTGAATGTTTTCATAGATAAAATTTTAGTATTCTATTAATTAAATACTAAAATCTTTAATATACACCCATTTATTATTTTGTATTAAAAAGATTAACCCAACATTTTATTAATGTTTAAATTGTTGGGTTAAAGAGAGTTTAATATAATTATAAATGGGCTTTTAAATTTGTTGTATTATTTGGGTTGTAAGGTTGAGTTGGGCTGGTGGGTAATTGGGCTTCTAAATAAGGGTCTGTTAATGTAGTATAGATATCGATAGAATTCAGACATTCAGTTAATAGCTTAAAATCTGTCTTAGGTAATTAACCTCTAAAATAGATCGTAAGTAAAGAAAAATTGTTAAAAGCTTTTTTTTTCTAAATGCAACAATTAAAATTGTAATATTATACAAATTTTATTTGTATAATATTGGGGTAGGTGATATTATACAAATTGTATAATATTATACAAATTATACAAATTTTATTTGTATAATTTACAATTAAAATTATAATATTATACTAATTAGATTTGTATAAATTGTAAATTTATTTTATATAAGATAGTAATTGGGGTAGGTGTGGGGTGGACGGTTGTATTAGTATAGATACACATCGAGATCTCGGAGTCATCCATTTGTCTTAGGGTTTCAAGAAACCTGTCTTAGGGTTTCAAGAAACCCAAACGACAACCACTGATCCAAGAATCATCCCGGTTGATGTTGTTTGATCGGTTTATAGTTTGCGCATGTAGAGGGTTCCTCACGGTTCTTCCCGATTGTTTCACCCTTTTTCTTTCGTTGTAATCGACTGTCGAATATGGTTTTCGGACCAGATGGGTTCGGGATTCAAATGCGAATCCACCCTTTGACAGTATTATACATCTATAGCGCCCAACATCATCTCGATGATTGTCAACATCCGTGATTCTTTGTATTCAACAGTCGATTCGGGTTCTTGGTCCCGAGGGTTTGGGGCTTCACCTACACTCAACCCTTCGACGGTATTCTATATCGACATTGTTCAATATCGTTTGGATGTTTGTAACCATCCATGTTTAGTTGTATTCGACAGTCGATTAGGGTTTTTGGACCCTAGGGTTTCTGGATTCACCTTCACTGCACCATTTGACGGTCTTCTAGATCCACAATTTTAGAGGTATGAAAGTTCTTTATTTATCTACTTTCTCTGTGTTATTAGACATCGCTGAGTTGGTGTTGGATTTAGGGTTAGATGTTTATGCAACTGAGATAGTAATTACATTTTATGATTTTCGTTATTAATGGTTCAGGGTTTAGTTGTGATTTGTCATATATACGATTGATATTGTTGGTGTTTATTTTCTTTTAAGTGTTTGTGATATCTACTGTTGATGTTGTTTGCGATGAGGGTTTGTGATTGAATCAGAATTATAAGTTTGAGTTTGATGGTTGTTTTATCTAGTTGATGTTCTTGTGCTTGATTAATGTCACACACACAAGCCATTTGTTTTGTTTCTGTATTTGTTGCATTTTTCTTCTCAAGCATATTATAATTTTTTTATAGAACTACAACATTAATGCTAATCAACTTCATAAATGCAGGTTGGTGGTGTGATGCAGATTCTGTATGGTTTAACCTTGAAAGATTTCTAAAATGGTAACCAATCCTGTGTAAGGCATCCAAACCTTTGACAATTTGCAAGTACCCTCACCGGTGTTAATACTTGGTCTATAGGCAGGTACTATTAATTACTTGTTTATTTAATTCTGTTATAATAACATGCTTAATGAATTTTGATTTATTATGGATTATTTGTGTGGCTTGTGTGCATATTAGTACTACTATAGAGAACAATCATACCGATTGATTAACTCCTTAGACGTGCTTGTCCGACCTTCATTAGAGAGGTTAGGAATCTGGCCTCCGTCTAAGCTTCGTTAACTATTAGTATGATTGGTTTATTATTTTGAGGATGAGTGTTTCTACAATACAACATAATACGGTTATAGTCTTAGTTTCTTTATTTGTAATTGATATTTTGATATACTTGTAATTGTACATCAAATGATTTAAACGTGCATTTTGTAGTTTTATGTGTTATTGTTAGTGTGTTGCTGATGTGTGTGTTTATGTTCTTCTGTGTGTGCTTGTGTACATTTATATGTGTCTAAATATTTATGTTTATAATTGTATGTTGCTTGTTTATTTAATTCTGTTATAATAACATGCTTAATGAATTTTGATTTATTATGGATTATTTGTGTGGCTTGTGTGCATATTAGTAGTACTATAGAGAACAATCATACCGATTGATTAACTCCTTAGACGTGCTTGTCCGACCTTCATTAGAGAGGTTAGGAATCTGGCCTCCGTCTAAGCTTCGTTAACTATTAGTATGATTGGTTTATTATTTTGAGGATGAGTGTTTCTACAATACAACATAATACGGTTATAGTCTTAGTTTCTTTATTTGTAATTGATATTTTGATATACTTGTAATTGTACATCAAATGATTTAAACGTGCATTTTGTAGTTTTATGTGTTATTGTTAGTGTGTTGCTGATGTGTGTGTTTATGTTCTTCTGTGTGTGCTTGTGTACATTTATATGTGTAAATATTTATGTTTATAATTGTATGTTGCTGGGTTATATGAGTTAATTATATACAATAAATACAATTATTCTAAAACTAACCTAAATATATAAGATGTTTTTCATGAATTTGTTGATTAATGGTTCAGGGTGTAGTTTTGGATTTGCAAATATATGTTAGAATTTGGTGGTGATTATTTATTGGTTGATTTGGTTGTGCTTGATTACTGATTTTTGAGATTTCACATTGAAATAATTAATCATGTTATTGTGCTTTGTTTAAATATTTGACATATATGGTAAAACTTTAAACCAAGGAAATTCCAAAGGTGACATGTATTTTAATAACTGTTCTATACGCGGGTACTCTTTAGTACTTTTTATTTTATTATGTTATAACAACATCCTTAATTTATTTTGATTTAAGGTGGATTATTTGTGTGTGTCTTACGTGCATATTAGTAGTACTATAGAGAACAATCATACTGAATGTTTAACTCCTTAGTCGTGCTTGTCCGACCTTCATTAGAGAGGTTAGGAATCTGGCCTCCGTCTAAGCTTCGTTAACTATTAGTATGATTGGTTTATTATTTTGAGGATGAGTGTTTCTTTAATACAGATTAATACAATGATAGGCTTTGTTTCTGTATTTGTACTTGGTATTTTAATATCCTTGTAATTGTACATCAAATGATATAAACGCGCATTTTTTAGTGTTATGTGTTATCGTTGGTGTGAGTGTAATGTGTGTGTTTCTGTTATTCTGTGTGTGCTTGTGTACTTTTACATGTGTCAAATAAGTTAATTTTATTACGGTATGTTAATGGATTATATCTTGATAAATATATACAACAATTAAAATTAGTCTCAACCTAACCTAAATATAGTTGTAATTGTAATTATTCTGTTATAACAATTTGTATGCTTGGTTTATTATTTTGATGATGATTGTATAGATAATTCAGCCTAATACGATGATATCCTTTGTTTTTGTGTTTGTATTTGATATTTGGCAGCATTAGGAGGAACCGTAAAAACTGATGATATGTAGTTAGAGTTTAACTGTTATTAGTATGGGAGTTATTGTGTGTGCATAGTACATGTTAAACCTAACATGAACATTTAATATTGAAAATGTCACACAGAATAATGTAATCACAACATAATAAAACTAATTTACATACAAGGTTTTCTTAATAATACATACCTCTGCTGAAACTTTGAAGTTAAATGTTGAGCAAAACAACTGAAACGTGTAGATTTTTGAGTTTATGTGTTAATAAGAAACAAGTAAACAAATAATGCTTATGAAATCAAAATATCTTTCAAAGTATCAATCAATAAAATATGAAAGATACCTTTAAGCACACGGATGTTGATTGCTAAGAATCAAAAGCTGAAATCTGAAACATGTAGCTTGTTGAGTTTATGTGTTAAAAAGAAATAGATAAACAAATAATGCATATGCAATCAAAAAATTATTCACAGTAGCAATCAATAAAATATGAAAAACACCTTTAAGCAGACGGATGTTGATTTCTAAGAATCCGAATCTGAAAAACTGAAAACAAAAGTATACTTTTGTTGACTAATGTTTATATATGTGAAGCATTACCGTAGATTGTCCCTTAAAAATAGGAACAACCTAGTAATTGACAGGCCCGTGGTAAAACATGTTCTCCTTAAACTCTGTTGATTTTTTTATGGTTTAAATTCTTAAACTTTTAAAATATTTAAAGTGTTAATATTATCATTAACTAACTAACTCACCAATTCAAAATCCTTGTCATCCGCAAAGGTTGGCACTTTTAAAATTTATGTTTGTTTTTTATTAGATGGACACTTTTTACCAATCTTGTCATCCGCAAAGGTTGGCACTTGAATAATAAAATTGAGCATTGTTAGTTTGCGTACCCGTATATTGTCCCTGAAATATACAAACAACTTACTAATTGACAGGAAGTAAAAACATTGATAATACTTCTACATTATATTTTTTTTAGTTTTCATAGGTGTCTTGC